>QMIH01000512.1:48654-97981 GCA_003987875.1 Clarias batrachus
GTGTGTGTGTGTGTGTGTGTGTGTGTGCGCGCGCGCGTGTGTGGAACCCTTCCCTCACCTCGTCTTACACAGAAAAACTCCTCCTCCCTCCCCCCACCTCACTTTTTAAGTTTCACTACAAACACACACACAACGGAAACACTGTTTTAACAGGAAAAAATTAATTTCTCTAATGACACTCGCGTGAGCACAGACTAACGGAATCATTGCTGTAAAGTAAAAACGAAACAAAACAAATGAACCAATGTGTGTGTCGGTGTCAAAAAAGACATGCTCGTTTTTCAAGGCAAAATTTATTAAAAATCGTTGCTCGTCTTGCGGAACACTCGTAAACCGAGTTACTCGCAATCCGAGGTTCCACTGTATTTGACTTTAAAGTTTGATTCAAGTTGGACCCTAATGGCTTCCCATAATCGCGGTGCTGCGATTACCCGGCTGTGTGTGATAACGGCACGTTTAACGCGGATAATTAGACGAATGAGGAAACATGACCAGGTGTGCTGCACAGCAGGTTTCATTATGAAAAGCTTCTGGATGGAAGTTTGGATAAAAACAATAAAGTTGTGTCCTCGAGTGTCCTTTGAGGAGAACCGTCTCTTCAAGACCACATTAAACGTAAGCCGGTGGAGTGGTGGCTCAGGCGGCTGAGGCTGTAGGATGGATCTGAGGATGGCCTGCCGTCGGTGTGTTGCGACGCCCTGTACTACTGGGAGAGAGACTTAAAATGAAAAAAAAAAGTGTTATATGTTAATGTTTGAGAGATTAGAAATGATCGTTTCCTCTAACCAGTCTGTCATGCGTTTCTGTATTCCAACATCGCACGTTTATTAGCAAGTAAATCTGAGTGTTTTAAAATTGTCCTTAATCGTAATTAATCACGGACCATGACTGAGATTAATTAGATTAAAATTTTGAATCGATCGACACGCCACTAGTTTATATATCGAATTCAGTGAATAAAAGAACACGTTTTGAACATTACCTCATCGGATTAAATATCTTCACAACTGGCCAGCAATGACAGAACGTTCGCTACGAGACAGCTACCATACTGATTAGAATAAATAAAGCGCTAACCGTTCGCCAGCAAAAGGAAAACCCTTTCTTCTTAATTAAAATATCGAACTCGCTCGCGCTCTAATCGTCTCTTATAAGACGGAGCCTAAGGGATCGTGTTCGCTCTGGTTACGGCCCCTGCCTTTCATCGCGTAGGAATTTCACCAGTTCCGACTCAGTTAATGTGAATTAGTGTCAGAGGATCGTCATGGTGACGACCGGCAGCTGTTTATTAATAATAAACCCTTCTGATCACGTTATGCCCTAACGATCTGCAACTGATGATTAAGCCTTGAGATGAGAATGTGTAATTAACTACAGTTAGAGAGAGAGGATGAATGAGGCGGAAATACAGTATGAACGCCGCCATCGCCATTGGTATCGCCTTTAGTCCTTAGACCCCGGCTGCCAGCGCATTAATGATGAAGCCGCAGTGTTGACTCGAGACTTTCGGCCGCCCACGTCTCATCCGGCCTCGACTCAAGGTCTTTAGACAGTGAACGGACAGCTGTTTGAGCTCATCATCCTGATTGTTGCCTGTGTGTGTGTGTGTGTGTGTGTGTGTGTGTGTGCTTGTTTACAGAGGGATCTCGTGGGAAACAAAAATATAGTCGGCTACCTGGACTCGAGCGTCACGGCCGTGGGGTCGGGAGACGTCTGGGAAGTTCTGATATTAATGGACTTCTGTAGAGGTCAGCACTTTCGTCTCTCTCTGACTCTAACACACACACTCTTTTCTCTGTTTTATTCATTCAACATGACTTCCTCTATGTGTGTTTGTGTGTGTAGGTGGTCAGGTGGTCAATCTGATGAACCAGCGTCTGCAGACGGGCTTCAGCGAGCCGGAAGTCCTGCAAATCTTCTGCGACACGTGCGAAGCCGTCGCACGACTCCACCAGCGCAAAATTCCCATCGTCCACCGGGATCTCAAAGTACGAGCAACTCAAAGGCTCCGCCCCTTTCCTCAAACCGTCTGCCGTTTGTAAAGGGATGCTCCGCCGTTTGCAGTGCAGACTTTGTTAGCGTTTTTCCAAATCAGGAAAAGAACAGGATATGTGTTTAGTAGAGAAAAATGTATTTATTTTTTTCGAATCATGATTCTCACATCGACTCCAAAATTCAGTGGTTTTATTTATTTATTTATTTTATATATAAATTCCTAATCTGAAATGGTAAAACATCGCAGTTCCACTATAATCCTGCAGATGGGGTATGCCAAACTCTTCACACATTAGCAGGCAAGCACAGCGTCCTGTGTGGTCGGAGCGAATTACTTGCTAAGTTTATTTAGAATTATGACGACTATTGAAAACATGTCAGGATATTTATAAATTCGGGATACTTACAGAATCGCAATACAAATCGGGTCGACCCTGGGTCCCTAGTTTTTAGGCTGATCGATGGCAGGTATGGATGTATAAGGGCAAGATTTATAACGTTAAAAGTTTATTAGTAGCATGTACAGTCTGTTGTACCTTTAATGAGGGAATTAATGCAACGGTTTATAAATAATAATAATAATAATAATAATAATATATAATAGTATACCTACAAATTCTTACTGAATTAACAAATTGAACAACTTCCCTTAGACCTTCATTGCAATTGATATAATTATAATAAACTCCGGCAATTACCTATTATTACCTATTGTGCATCTTGTTGCTGGAGGGGCGTGGCCCATCAGTTGCTCATAAACACTGAAATAGCAGATTCGGAGGAGGACGTGAAACCCGCTGGAGGTATAAAAAATGTGGGGTATTTCTGCTAGAACATTAACACACACTTTGCAGGAGCTCTGAGACGACCTGTGATAAAGACATAATGAGACATGGGACCTTTAATCGCCACGGTCTCGCTAGAGCGAAGCTAGATTATTTCATAATTATCTTAAATGTTATCAGTCGTGAGATCAGAGCTACCGGCGCAGGATCGGGCCGACTGCACGTGGACACGCCCTCGCCTCAAACCGAGTTGCGAAACAGGATAAAACTCGATTAGGTTTGTTGACTTAAGTCCAGATGTGTTTGAGCCGATTGGGGTGTTTGCTCTGCAGACGTTGGCGTTCGAAACTCACCGCACCCCTGCGCGCATGCACGGAGAGCATGCAGAAATGATTCGCACGTTAGCTTTGGAGAAACCACACACAGATCGTGTAGAAACATGTGAGTGGTGTGATAAAGCCAAAAACCTGAACTCATGATCATCATCCTCCTCCTCCTCCTACCAGTGAAGCATGGTGTTGGTACCATGATGTTTTGTGGACGCTTTTCTTCAGCGGTTAAGGGGATGATGGATGGAGCCAAAAACCTTGGAAGAAAACCCGTTCCTGTGTAAAAGAGGCTTGAGATGTGGGCGGAGTTTTAAAGTTTTTAAGACAGGCCCCTAAGCGCGCTACGACAGAGAAGTGTAATGATTCGTATCCAAGAGTATGACTCGCACTATAGTGTCGTGCCGCTCAACACGTGTTATAACGCGCTGAGAGGAACTACAGTATGGCTTGATTATGAGATGCTGAGTAATCACGTTCAAGTAGGAGGTGTGGCCTAAAGAGAAGGTGGAGTTATAAACAAGTCGTAGAATTACACTTATAACTGTTTTGTAAATCAGTAATTTTTTTTGACCTAACTAATGGTTTCTATTGCTGTCTGTCTGCCTTGTCTGTCTTTGTCCCCGTGTCTCAGGTGGAGAACATCCTGCTGCACGATCGTGGTCATTACGTCCTTTGTGATTTCGGCAGCGCCACCAGCAGGTTCCAGGACCCTCAGGCCGTCGGGGCGGCCGTCGTAGAGGAGGAGATTAAAAAGTGCTCTCCCCCCCCCCCCAGTCCTCATTTTATTTGTTTGTTGTCTCTCAGGTGATGTGTGATGTAACGTGTGTGTGTGTGTGTCCTCTTCCACACTATGCAGGTACACCACACTGTCCTACAGAGCTCCAGAGATGGTGAATCTTTACAGCGGGAAGGTCATAAGCACCAAAGCTGATATCTGGGTGAGGACTGTGTGAGGTTTTCCTAGAAACAGCTACCATTGTTTTTGCTTTACTACCTTGGGGGCACTTTGAATGTTGTACACACACACACACACACACACACACACACACACACACGCACTGCATTAGAGCTAAAATTATCACAGACTGTTGATGTGGTTGATTAAATTTTTTGTGTGTGTGTGTTGCTCCCCTCAGGCTCTCGGCTGCTTGCTGTATAAGCTGTGTTTCTTCACCCTGCCGTTCGGAGAGAGTCAGGTGGCCATCTGCGACGGCAGCTTCACCATCCCGGACAACTCGCGCTACTCGCATGACATGCACTGCCTCATACGTGAGTCACACGTCTCACTCATCCGTATTAACCACCCTCAGTCACATGCTCCTGATTACGCAGCTTACACCTGTCTGTCTGTCTCTCTCTCTCTCTTTCTCTCTCTCCATTCGTCTGTCTCATATCTGTCTGTTTTATATGTCTGGCTGTCTTGTATCTGTTTGTCCATTTGTGCATCTGTCTACCTGTTTATCTATTCATCCCCAGTGTGTGTCTGTCGCACTGTCTCTCTGTCTATTTCATGTCTGTCTGTCTGTCTGTCTGTCTGTCTGTCTAATTTACATTACATTACATTTAGGCATTTGGCAGACGCCTTTATCCAGAGCGACTTACATTTTTATCTCATTATTCATCTGACCAGTTGAGGGTTAAGCGCCTTGCTCAAGGTCGCAACAAGGACAAATTGTTGGTCGTGGGGTTTGAGCCTGGGATTTTCCGAACCGTAGTCCAATGCCTTAATCACTCAGCTACCCCTGACTAATTTCTGTCTCCTATATGTCTGTCTGTCTCATCGGTCCATATCATATCGGTCTCTCTCATATCTGTCTGTCTGTCTCATATCTGTCTGTCTCATTTCTGTCTCATTTCTGTCTCATATCTGTTTTTCTCATTTGTGTTATACCTGTGTGTCTATTTCATATTATTCTGTCTAACTCATATCTGTCTGTCCTATCTGTCCAACTCGTATCGGCCTGGCTGTCTCATTTCTGTCTCATACCTGTCTGTCTATTTCATATCAGTCTGTCTAACTCATATGTGTCTGTCTTATCTGTCCAATGCATATCGGCCTGCCTGTCTCATATCTGTCTGTCTCATTTCTTTCTCATACCTGTCTATCTCATTTCTGTCTCATACCTGTCTGTCTATTTCATATCAGTCTGTCCAACTCATATCGGCCTGTCTGTCTCATATCTGTCTGTCTCATTTCTGTCTCATATCTGTCTCTCATATCTGTCTCTCATTTCTGTCGCATACCTGTCTATCTCATTTCTGTCTCATACCTGTTTGTCTATTTCATATCAGTCTGTCCAACTCATATCGGTCTGCCTGTCTCATATCAGTCTGTCTTATATCTGTCTCTCATATATCTGCCCATTTCTGTGTATTTAATGTTCAGCTATTGTTCTGTCAGTGTGTCTTTTCTCTTTTCTGTCAATCCCATATCTGTCTGTCTCCTCTGTATGTTTAATATGTGCCTGTCTCATTATCGCCTGTCTGTCTCTATCATATCAGTCTGTCTGTCTGTCTGTCTGTCTCATGTCCGTATATCTCATATTATTTCTGTCTTCCTGTCTCTGTGTATTTCGTGCCTGTGTCTCTGTATGTGTCTGTCTATCCGTTAAGCTGTCTCCCTGGCTCATGTTTGTCTTGCCATCTGTCTCAGTTTGGTATGTCATGCCTGACAATGCCTGATAATTTCTGTCTGTGTGTCTGTCCATCTCAGAGCTGTCTGTCTATGCTTATTTGGTGTCTGTCCGTCTGTCACAGGTCTGTCTGGCGCTTGCGTGTCAAGTCTATGCATCCTTCTACTGTATCTATTTGCCGTCTGTCTGAATCATGTCTCCCCATTGTGTCTCTTTCTTTCTTTATTTCCTTTTCATAACTCATACCTGTCTGTTTCCTGTTTCTTTTTTCTTTCCTTCCTTAACATCTCTTATCTGTCTCCAGGTTACATGCTGGAGCCAGACCCTGACGTAAGGCCTGATATCTACCAGGTGTCTCATTTCGCCTTCAAGCTTGCACGCAAGGACTGTCCAGTACAGAACGTCCATGTGAGCTGAACGTTTGGTTTTAGTTTTTTTTGTTTGATGAATTTCTTCCTTCCAGACCGTATAACCCCTGCAGCACCATGAAGCCGGCTTCGTGCCACGTTGTTTATTATTTCGAAGCCCCCGAAGGGTTCGGTCACCGAGCCAGTGCTCTGCGTTTGCTCTTTTCTCTTCAACGCCCATGTTGTGCTGCTAAACCCCAAAAGTCGTTTCCTGTTAGATTTATTCCACACGCATCGTCAGGTTAAATCGGAGGAAGTAGGTTTCCGCTGCCAGCTGCCTCTTGGCTGCGATCCAGTGGCACGCTGTTGTGTCGAAGCTATAATGGGTGCATTGAGTCGGCACGTTAGGGACGGCGAAGCTGCAGAGTGGCATTGACAGCAGCACGTGGGGTCTGAAAAACACAGGGGCGCAGCTATTGTTGTGTTTCGGTGACCTCTGCCCCTGTGGTGTCTCTTACACCGGTACAGAATAAGCTTTTGTTAGAATGCGCAGGATCACAGCGCTCGCTGTTTTTGTGCTTTATGTTTGGAGAAACGCTTTATAATTTGTTTAAAAGAAGGAAAACCGTTTCAGCGATCTCAAATATATAAAGGATAACAATTATCTCAGTCACTGTTATCTAGACCTGTTTGAAAAGAACTCCAGTGTAGAATTAGTGGAGCTGTTGAAGAAAACAAACAATCGACTGAAAGTCTTAAAATGCAATGCAGCTGAACTATGCAGCCGTGCACAGCTAAGTAGCGATTTACAAGATGATGAGCGTGAATATCAGTACTAGAGTGAAAGCTGATGCTGATCTGTTTAGAAAGACTGCAGTCCTACTGCACCACTGTCAGCATCATAACGAGCAGAATTGTGGGTAATTTAGGATGGTGTAAAAAAAAAAAAAATTATTATTTGACCCAACCTGTAGATTTTATTATTATTATTATTTTATATATTTTTATGTTTATTAAATTCATAAACTCAAATTTGACTGCTTTAAGTAAGACTTTTAATATACATATACTAATACCATTATTATTAATGATATTCATATTTGTGTTGATCCTTGTTATTGTGATCTTCTTTTTAAACTGAACCAGAATTCTCAGATTCCCATGAAGCTTCCTGAGCCAATCAGAGCGAGCGAAGCTGTTGCCAAAAAGAGTCAGACTAAAGCCAGGTTAGAGAGCGCACACTGAATGCTACATTCAGTATATAAGGGGTGTTCAAGTCAAACCGGGACTTTTTATTGCGCAGAATACATTTCTAAGAGTTAAAAAAATCTTTTTATTTCTCTATATAATCCCCTGCTACACTAATCCACTTTATCCCAGTGTTTCACTAGTGCTTGGACACTATCAAGGTAGAAAGTTCCGGAGCCTTGTTCAGAATGAATCCGTCTGATTGGCATCTGAAACGCTGGCCTCCCAGGAAAAAATTCATCAAGTCCCGGTTTGACTTGAACGCCCCTCGCAGTGTATACCTACACTGAGATGCTATGTGAATGAACAATTCAAGATTTTTTTTTCCTTTTTGCCTCAGACTCACTGATCCAATCCCGACCTTGGAAACCTCCATAGCGCCACGGCAACGGCCCAAAGCGGGTCAGCCTCAAACGGTCACGGGCATGCTGCCCATACAGCCCGCCCTCACGCCCCGGAAGAGAGCCAGCGCTCCAGCGGGACCCGCGCAGCCCATGAGTGAGTTTCAGAGATTTTGGAAACAATTATACACAGGGTCAAGCTCCAAAGATAATCCACATTTGTGTGTGTGTGTGTGTGTGTGTGTGTGTGTGTGTGTGTGTGTGTGTGTGTGTGTGTGTGTGAGGTTAAATAGAATTCTGCAGGCAGATCACATTTAGTCAGAAACAAATTTAGTCAAATAGTTACAGCATCATCTGGCACAAACGTGCTTTTCCAGGCTGAGGAGAGAAAGGTGAAGCAGCCACTCTAAAGCCATTAAAGAACATCACAGGAACCTCCTTGTAGTTTGGACTGAATTGATCGACTCAAGCAATCCTGTAGGTTTAATCAATGTGTCTTTTTTCTTTTTTTTTTCCTTTACACGCAGGCTAATGAGGGCTTTTTTTATCTTGGCTAATAATATTCTCCAGTTATTGAGCTTTAATAGTCCAAATCCTGCTGAGTTGCCATTTGACTTTTTTTTTTTTAAAGCCTGGAACAATCATAGCTCACATTCACGTCACACCGGTCGACGCGGACAGACTGCTCGTTTAGAGCGTATATACAGGGAATGTACGAATCAGACAGGGTCGAGGGGTTTTTGGAGCTTTTTAAAAGGAGTCCTAGTTCAGCACATGTGACAATGAGAAGTAGGTTCAACTTTGTGAGCAGTTGAGGGTTAAAGGCCTTGCTCAAGGGCCCAACAGGGATAACTTGGTGGTCTATATAAAAAAAAATAAATAAATAAAAAGCATATTTTTTTATGCTTTTGCGGGGACGTACAGTATGTTCAGGCGTCCACAAACCTTTGCACTGAAAAGTCTTCTCAAAGACTTTCCCTTAATTAAACACGTCTGAATGTGTCGCCTTACAGACGTGAGCGTCGCCTCTCAGCCTCAGAAGCCTCAGCAGCCCGTTCCCGTTGCTCAGCCGCAAGCCACACCGGCATCCCTGCAGGCCACGCCCACTCCTCCTCAAGCCACGCCCCAGCAGGCGCAGCTTTTCATTCAGCCGCAAGCTCCGGGTTTCTACCCGCCTCAGCAGCAGGTATGGATCATACGATTCGTGTCAGTTTGCTGTCAGACTTATTGCTGTTGATATAATGAAGTTTAATAATGTGGAGTAAGAGGAATAAAACACTTCAGGTCATGCTGTTTTTTTTTTGTTTGTTTTTTTTAAAGTACCCACACACGCAGTTTATCATTTGATCCACTTATACCCTTGTGTTTTAACCTGATTTACTGGTTTTAGCTGCTACCCCAAGTGCAGAATCTCTACCCACGGCTTGATCAGTGCACCTCCTCACCTGCACCAAGAACTAAAGCCAAAGCCCCTCCTCCTCCTACTCCTCCTCCCCCTTCTCAACAGAGTCCTGCACCAGCCCCGGTGCAGACCAGAACAAAAGCCATGGCCCCTGCCCCTCCTGTGCAGAATTCTCAAACCGCACACGGACTCACAAAAATTAAAGCCATGGCTCCTCCTCCACCAATCCAGCAGCAGCCAACAGCAGCTAATCTTCTCGCTTCTAGCGCTCTGTCGTTTACATCGTCTCCTCCTCCTCCAGTCCTACAGGGGGCAGCAGATCCTGACCTGAGTTCCGAGCAGATGGTAATTCAAGAACTGCTGGACGTGATCTTTTTTTCCTGGGTTTGTTGTCCCTGGAGTTGTGTACCTGTCGTCTTCGGGTTTTAGGGATAACGTCATGTCTCGGCTAGTTATGATGGCGTTAAAATTTTATAATAAGCTAGTAATGAAGAAAGACGTGTTTGGGTACACAACTCGAGTGGAACGGTTCCTTCACGTTTCATGGCTGCATTTCACTTTTACTGTACGTACAGATGTTTGAGTTTAAAAGCTTGAACTTTATCCTTTTACACTCTGGGTTCCTTCTGTTTCTGTCATGATCAATAAATTAATTAATGGTAGCAGTGGTTCTTTAGTAGTTGGTTGGTTTGTTGTGATTCATCTCCCTTCCTCGACCTTCTAACCATAAACAAATCGTTTATGCGTCTTCCTGAACTGGTTAACTTACTAATCTTTCGTTTCCAGATTTCTCACTGGGATCGCATCTCCCATATGTCATCCAGATAGCTCTCCTAAAAGGAAGTGTTTTCTCTACCAAGCCTTTTGCAGGTGGGCGCTCGGGCCATAAAGTGGGCTCCTTGACTCCGCCCTCATCTCCTAAGGTGGCTCCTCGTGGAGGCCACCGGCGCATCCTGAGTGACGTCACGCACAGCAYCATATTCGGAGTTCCTGTTAGCAAGTCGACTCAGCTCCTGCAGGCAGCTGCCGCCGAAGCCGGTCTCAACAAGTCCAAGTGAGCTCCTTCTAGTCAAACATCCATCCATCCATCCTTCTACACATCTATTGATCAGTCTGCAGAACATTTCCTACAGCATCAATTACAGCATCTTGCACACATGGATGTTAAAGCAAAAAATTTTTTCCCCGCCATGGAATCGATCAGTCTTCAGGAAATGATTTTTATTTTGACCTCAACCGAGCTGAGCTTGCTTTGTGTTTCTGCTCCAGATCAGCGAGCACCACCCCTTCCGGCTCACCACGCTCCTCTCAGCAGAGCGTGTACCCCGCGGGTGATGTCGCTACCCAGCCTGCTGCCCCTAAGGCAGACGCAGGGGCGCAGCCTTCCTGGAACCCGTTTGGTGATGACAACTTCTCCAAACTGACAGCTGAAGAGCTGCTGAACAAGGACTTTGCCAAACTGGATGGTAAGATCATTATAGAGATATCAAAGATGGATGAAAAAATGAATGGTACGCTTAGATCAAGTTGTCTGGGTGTTTGCTAGTCTTTGTTTGTGTGTTTACAGCGAAACCACCAGAGAAAACCTCAACAGAGAACCTGATTTCAGGTTTACAACCTGCAGCCTTTCCCCAGTGCACAGGTATACACACTCATAACCTTTACCGTACTCTCCTTCATTTTGTTTGGGAATGTTCACGCTGTCCTGTTTTATCTTGGTTCTTCCTTTCTTTCTTTCTTTCTTTCTTTCTTTCTTTCTTTCTTTCTCTTGTCATGATCTTTGTCTTAAGTACAGTGTAAATCCAAGGTTTTGCGTTTTTCCATTTTGTGTTTTGATAAGTAAGGTTACATCATGTTCTGGAAATAGAAAAACTCCGGTAAAACTGCGTGACCTTCATTCTGACGTGTGGATTTGTACCACTTCCTGGTCACCCAGATAGAGCAAGTCAGACGCAGGCAGCTGTTTTGTTTTTGTTGACACCGTGTGAAGGTCGATCATGGCTTATACAGTGCAACGCAAGAGATAGAAAAACCATTGGCTCAGTTGTGATCACGTGACGCTCGGTGTCAAAATAAGAAGCGCATACGTGATACATGATACTCGGTACTCATAGACCAAGACTTTCGCTCGGTTTCCAAGTCAAAATTTATTAAAAATCTTTGCTCGTCTTGCGGAACACTCGCAAACGCGTTACTCGCAATCTGAGGTTCCACTGTACTGTATTATATGTCTTATATGGCTGAAGAGACCACGTCTGATCGCTGCCTGGATCTTCAGGCTGCTCGTGCTCTGGTTATGTTTCTTAATCTGAGCGTCTTAGTCCAAATAAACTATAAAAAAAAAAACTAAAAACTAAATCCCCTACATACTGTACGAGCAAGTTCCATTCCGAGAGCTTGTTCGTAAGTCCAATTTGTTCGTTAGTCTACATTGTCTAGGTGCTAGGATACTAACACAACTTACTCTACACAGTAGATTACAGTACAGTATTCTTTAGAATAAGTGCCGATGGTTGAACGATTCATGTTAAAAGAACGAGCGATGTCTGCCATCTTTTCACCTCGCTGCATTCTCTCAATGATTTTCCAATTCTTTCGTCTCCATCGTTATTTCTTGGCGCATCTTGGCAGTTCCGCTGCTTTTACACTTACTGCCAGAAGCGGCGCACCAGGATGAATCGGGACAGGACTGGAGACTCGTGAGTGCTACGTCACGTGTAGCTCGATAGACCGACACACACAGAGAGAGAGAGAGAGAGAGAGAGAACAGTCCAGTAATCAAAAGAAGCTATCGTATGACTTTTGTTCTTCTGGAAAGGTGCGGTGAATCCTGCCAGGGTTTATATAGTCATAGGAGGGACAGGATTGTTTAATCCTTGTAGTTGTTACATAAGCAGGGTTTGGCTGATCCTCTCTGGATCTATTGACACACACACACACACACACACACACACACACACACACACACACTGGGCGGGAGGATATGTTTCTTTGTGTAATTAAGGCCCAGGTAAACTATTTGTAGCCGGATTCAAACTGCTTAGAATAGCTTTCTGTTTCCCGGGTCATGGGAAAGTCACCTAGCAGCCTGTTGCGTCACTCGCGCACACACACACACACACCCATCATGTTTAAAACATCGGCGTGCTCGCCAGACGTCTTTATTTACAAGGAGAATTTGTTTATTGTGTTTGAATACAGCAGGGCTCTCCGGGTATACTGTAAGGAAGGATGTGCTTTCTCTCAGGCCTGAATTGAAATGTTTATAATATTTCCATGTCCATGTTGTTTTCCTTGATGATGCCTATCAGGCGATAATCCTGGTTCTCACAGGGTGAACTTTTATTTTGATTTGTTTATTTTTATTCCCTCCACTCCCAGTGAAAAGGACAAAGCCGCGGGTGTGCTGCTCTGTATCCTGAGGGCCCTGACCAACCCGTCCCACCCCGCCCTGTCCCTTAAAGTCCTGTCAGTCCGTCCTGTGAGTATAGACAGGACACAGAGGTACAGCTTAACAGGACAGCTGTAGGAGAGAGAGAGAGCTCTGCTAACTTGTCACACTGGGCTGAAATGCATAGTCACACTTACAGAATGGAAACGTGTAACGTACAGTAAGCCCTGAACCGCACGTTTTTAAAGTGCTATGTTGTTATTTCCACGTATATATATGTTATTATTTTATTAATATGTATAGACCTCGTAAGACCATTACGCATCTCTGTTGATATAAGGGTTAGGACTCAAAGCTTTAACTGCGCCTTTAAGTATTCTTTGATGTTGGCAGGTTGGTAAAGACGTGGCATTCTGGCTTCACGTGACGTTCCCACATTCGTCATTTCAACAAATGTGGATTTTTTCATTCATCTGCTGCTTATCATGAAAGAATAAGATGTTCTCCCTAATTTAGTCATGTACAATTCCTCCCTGTCACTAGGGGGCTCCCACATTAAGGCTACTAGTACCACTCAGCCGGAGAGCCGTAGACTATGACGTTTTTCCTCCGAACCACGTGATGCCATGCAAAAATATGCTCACTCACGCACTGTTGGGGGTGGAGTAACACACTCGGAGGACAGCGCTATCCACTATATTTTTTAATTTTTAAAATTTTTTTATGAAACCTTTTTTTGTTGTTTTTTTTATTTTTACCCCCGATTTTCTCCCTAATTTAGTCGTGTCCAATACCTCCCCGTCACTAGGGGGCGCTCCAACATTAAGGCTACTACTGCCACTCAGTCTGGAGAGTCGAAGACTATCACGTGTTTCCTCTGAACCACGTGACGCCAGCCGGCTGCATCTTTTCGAACTGCTCGCTTACGCACCGTTGGGAGCGTCGTAACACACTCAGAGGACAGCACTATCTGCTCCTTCTGTTGCGCGAGCTCATTGGCTGTAGAGCCGTGATTAATGTGGGAGCACTAAGTACCTCCCATCCCTCCCCTCTGAGAGAGCTCGGCCAATCAGCTCTCGCTAGACCTCGAGAGGTTACAGCATCACCCGGGAATCGAACTAGCGATCTCCGGATGATAGAGCGAGCGCTTTTACCACTGCGCCACTCGGAGGCTAAACCTTCTTTTTAATGTTTCAATGTTAAATGATAAAATGTATATATATACCACAGCTTTAGTACAGAATACCAAACTGCTTCCTTCATCTACAAATACTCATATTTTGCGAGAGTATTACTTCATGTATATGACTGGTTGGTGCAATACCGCCACCTACTGGACAAGAGTGTGGAACAGGAGTTATGACAAAATATTATGCTGGTCATGCTTTGGTGGAGACATGACATTAAAATAATTGATAAAACAAATTTTACAGAATTTTAGAATTTATTTGATACTTTTAGTAGTTTTAATACTACAACAACTTGCTAAGAAATATAGCTGCTTGAGACAATTTGGAGAGTAAACATCAGCTCTCTTGGATTAAATGGAATTGTAAATTATGATGCACAAACAACAAACGTTCAATCGACAGATGATGCACAGATGCAGCATGCATAAAGACTGGCAGGTCTGTCACAAATAGTAATTTATTATTATTATTATTATTATTATTTTTTTTTATCTGATCCCTCATCCCTTCTCATAAACCACAGATTGAATTATTCTGCATTCGTTGTGTTCAAATGAATTTCACTAAAGAAACTTGAACTGGCTTATCCGGCTTATGTTCTCTCAGGGAAGCAGCATGTGGAGTAAGAATTATAAGATCGTACTGTACGATGTGATCTCTTACATATTTAAATAACAAAATAGCACTTGACCACTTGTTTTTCCCCACTCGCAGTTCAGGGCTTCTGTAATTCTACACATGTCCATGTCCATACACTGTTAAAGCTGAGGTTTGAGGAACTTTAACCCTAAGGTCACCCCCGGGGTCACGTCTCTGTAGTGTACTGACACGCATGCGCCCGTTTGGGACGGACCCCGTGCTAACAGCGCTCACACTAGCGGCGGGTTCCTGTCCTGGCTGCGCTACTCGGCCTGTACGTACAGACCCTTGCTCCTGCTCTTAACACTGCAGCTGCTTTAAAGTTTAGAGTTAAGGACGATGAGAGCCTGGTGTGTGTGTGTGTGTGTGTGTGTGTTGTTTCTCCCCTCACGTCAGATAAGTCTCTTGTTCTAACACGGTGTGTTGTGGACACCGAGCTCAGCTGGCTAATGAGGAAGCTGCCATGTTGTGTCTGCGTTCTCGTTCTTCACCGAACGCGTCCGAGTTTCTCTCTGCGATGCGCCGCTGTTTACGCCGAGGACTCCTCACGTGCATGGTGTGTTTACGCGGTTCTGATGAGACGCCTGCAGGAATGTTTTAACAAATCTTTAAATGTTGCAACAACCTCCGTTTCTGATGCTTGTGTGAACATGAAGAGATTTTAAACTCACTTCTACTCTTCTGGTTTCTTACATCTTTTCTACTCTTCTCAAGCCTTGTCTTCTCGTCGCTTCTCGCTTCTTCTCATCTCACGTCTACTCTCCTTGTCAGTCACGTCTTCTCTTTGTTTCGCTTATCACGTCTTTTCTATTCTTCTCATGTCTGCTCTCCTTGTCTCTCATGTCTTCACTTTTCTACGTTCCTCACATCTTCTCTTCGTAAGTCTTCTCTCCCTGTGTTCTTTTGTCACATCATTTCTTTTCTCATCTCCTTTTCTCATCTTGTCTATTCTCTTCTTTTTCTCGCCTCTTTTCAAATCTTCTTTTTTCGTCTCATTTCTTCTGCCAAGTTTCTACTCTTCCCTTCTCATGTTTTCTCATTTCTTTTTTTCTCTTCTCAATCCTTGTACCATCTCATTTCTTTTCTTCTTTTCTCTCTCTCCTTTTTTTTAATTACGTCTTCTCTTTTATTCTCTTCTCTTTTATATAGTTCCTCTTTTCTCATCTCACCTCTCCTCTCGGCTTCTCTCTAACTCTTTGACTTTATACAATTTTTTTCTTATTTTCTTCTTTCTTATGTCTTTTTTCTAATCCAATGTTTGCTCTTCCCTTCTTACATATTCATGTCTCCTATTTTATTTTTACTTCTCTTCTGTTCTTACTCTTCTTCTCTTCTATCCATCTCTTCTTTTCTTTTCATCTCTTCTTCTTCTCATCATTCTCTCGTGTTCTCATTTTTCTCCTCTTATATCGTGACTCATTTCTTATTCTCCTCCTCCTCTCTGCCGAATAGAGAAGTTGATAGAGGGTTTGAAGTCTCCCGAACCTTCCTCCTCTTCCTCTTCCTCTCTTCTGATCGCTGACCTCCCTCTGAACGACCCCTTTAGTCCTGCAGACTCCAGCCATGGTAAACCACCTCTGCTTTTCCTCCACTCTCACTCTGCTCCCTTTCTCTTCCTCTCTTTCTCTCCTCATCCGTCCTCCATCATACCCTGCAGACGCTTTTTTTTTTTTTCCACAATCTTCGCCTCGAAGAAGCAAAGGCCGCTCATCCATCTGTTTGCCTCTCCTTCCACACCCAGTTCTCGCTCTCGTTTTCCGCGCCAGCCTCGAGCGTCACCTCCAACTTATCCCTCAGCCCATCTGTCCGTCTCCTCACGACCGACCCAGACGGCCCGTTTCATTTCATGCCTAAAAATAGACTGGAAATGAAAAGATCATGTCTCGTTACCTTTTCACCGATCGTGTTTTTCGTTCTCTTCGTACACAGCTGTGACGGACACGCTCATTCCTGGGCTGGAGTCTCTACACATCGATCCAGTGTTGCCAGGTCAGTGCAAAACTCCCTCTTACTCCACTCATATCCTGGTTGAACGATAACTACACTTTTTTTTTTTTTTTTTTTAATCACAAGGTTGATCAGGGCGGGGCTGTGAAATGATATTTTATCTTTAGTATCTCAAAATAGTAAATATTTTCCGCGCTCGGATCACACAAGGATTAATCATTTTCGTCGTGCGAAAGCGGTTATCTTTTGAGTAGGCTGGCTCTTACTAATGTCATGCTTCCTGTCATCGCTCATCACTTAGCGCTTGTGCGCTGGTCAGCGGTGACGACACCACGGGGGTGTAACAGTGTCGGACTCTTACTGTTCGGTACGGCACGTTGTAACTAACGCTGCGGGATTTTCTGCATTTAATTCGGTTCATTCAGATTAGCTCCAAAAAACTTAAAGCATTCTTACGGAACAAGGCAGTGTACACACACACACACACACTACGGGAACGCCAATTAGACTAATCTGCATGTCTTCGGATTTTGAGAGGAAACTGGAGTACCCGGAGGAAACCCACCAAGCACGGAGAGAACACAAACAAACATGCGAACACAAACCCCGATTCGGCCCGGGAATCGAACCCGGGCCCTGGAGGTGCAAATCGACCGTTCTGACAACTAAGCCACTGAGAACATGAATTAGTATGATGTTAGTGACGGCGCTTTTGAGGATTTTTTTTTTTTTCTTCCCCGGGAAGAATTAGTGCAGTTTTATAGTAAAATTAGCTACTAAGTTTGACTGGATGTCCTGCAGAAGCACACACTGTTCTCCTGAGCACTCGCGACTGTTCGCACCCTAGCACTTTTTGGCATGCAAAGCAAAATAAAAGGTCAGAAACTAGAAATTGCATTTAGTAAAGAATCGAGAATAATCTGATCATTAGAAATAAAATGGTTGACAATTAAGATCCTTAAGATGAAATATAGTATAAAATGAAATAAAACAAAATTAATTAGTGATTGACATGTAGAAGTAATAAAATAAATAAAAGTCATCTAAAACAGACATGTACAGTATATACAGTATAACCCATTTAAAAGTAAGTGGTTTGACTTTATTTGCGATGCTGTGAGCAGCCGTGTTGATTCGACGTCACTCCGTAAACGGGGGAAAAAACTCGAAATACAGGAACAAAACCCAAAGGTTTATTGGTTGACTTTTGTTGCAGTGACATGAAAGCCTGGGTTTACCCGAGTTGTGCTAAAAAAACAAACCGTAATAGCGACGACATCTGTAGCAAATCAGGTTTAAAAAACGTCCTTTAAACATCACTTATTTAAAAGAACTGTTCTGTTTTCACTATTTGCTCTGCATGTGCTGTTAATGTTCTTAAACAGCTTAATGCAACCAGATCTATTGTTTCTTTTGTTTTTTTTCGTCTTTAAAACCGGGCCGCGTACCGAACCCTGACTTACTCCTACTACATGGTACTTGAGGTTGTCCACAAGGTCAATCACAGGAGTCTCTCTCACAATTTCCACGTTCCATGACTTGGTTCTTTTGTAATGTTTTATTGTTTTTTTTATTTTTTTTTATTAGTTTCTCACTGCTTTTTTTTTCACCTTCATGTTTCTCCATTAGATTAATCAAGCAATACTGTAAAAGCAGCTAGCATTCAGGAACCTGATGGATACCTACTGTAATACACGATGCACAAACACAGTAACATGGCAGATTTTTACTTTACCCTGCGTTCACACCGAACGCGGCGAGAGCGAACTTTGACGCTTTGAATGCCCTGCCGCCGACGCCTGTTGCCGCGCTTCGCCGCTCTGACGTAGACCCAATGCCTTTCTTGTATTTAAAGGGGCCGCAAAGCAATCAAGCTTGTTGATCTTGTAGAAACTGACCAAAATGTGGAAGATAACAAGAAATTGATTGATAGAAAGAACTGTATTGTAGAAATAAACAAACTATAAGGCATTTGTATGGTGTGGCTTCTGTTCATTGTGAATTGCTAGTCTAATTTGTTTATTATTATATTATATTTCATATTATATTTAAACACCGACAATTTCAGACACCTTTGTCCACGCATCTTTTTTTAATTTTTATTAATGTCCCTGTACACAAACATAAATAACCAGGAAACCCGCTACCGCAATAATTAACTTCTCCTCCATTTTGCTTGGGAACKAATGTYRYYGGRACRAAAGYTTACAGGACTGCGTTCCGCGGAATCCGCTCAAGCGGAGGACCTCTACTTTTTTATTGGTTGCCGCTCAACCGCGTCATAGCTCATTACCACACAGCTCATTACCGCGCTGCCCTTCGCCGCTCTTCGCCGCCGGCTCCCATTGAAAATGAATGACTTCCGGCCGTTTTGACGCTCTCGCCGCGTTCGGTGTGAACGCAGGGTTAGGCTTAAACAGCATTAAATGCCTCAACACATCAAAGCCAGACAAATTGTATTTCCCAGGCATCTCGCACTCATCTCGTTTCTCTCAAACTGCTCACGTTGTATCCCAACACAATTCACTATCTGTCCTGCTTTGGCTTTACATTTAATCCGTTTTCTGTACCTCCTCTGTGGTTCCTGTCCTGCTGCTGTTGGCATCCAGACGCCCTGGGTGGAGGAGAATCTCTACTCGGTGGTCCCCTGCTCTCTCATTCCCCATCAGGAGTCCAGGTTCTGCCTTCCCCCATGTCCTCCACCCCGGCTCAGCCTCTGGAGCAGTTCGTTCCAGCTCCACTGGCCGGCGCACGGCTCCAGTCGGGTAAGAGGAACGCTCATAAAAGAGTTGTAGTGGGATGCAGTGCGACCGAGAACAGCTTCGAATTAGCACTGTGAGGACTTGTGTGTGCATGATATGTATCCATGTAAAAAACCTAAAGAATTGTGCAGGTATTCCCAAATATGGTATTGGCCAATCCTCACCCAAAGAGAAAAGCGAAGGATAAAACGGGTTTAGGGAATCTGCACCATGCCAGGGGTCCAGAAAGCAACATTGGTTGATAGATTTTAAAGATACAGTAGTACTCTTCACACGTTTTGGAAAAAGTGGTAGTTCTCTGGCCTCTGAGTTGTATAGCTTTTTTGTTTTTAATCTAAATTATGTTTCAAAGGCATTATGTACAGTTTTCATTTTGGTTTCTAGGGGTAACGTTCATTGGGATTCCAGTGATAGGGTTAGCAGTGATGCCAGTGTCTACAGTCGGGGTATCATTAGTGATTTGCTGCGGGGATACGAGAAGCTATATATAAAACACTTGCAGCAGTCTGATCAAACACACACAAAAACAATGGAAAAGGGAAAAAAGTAAGCAAGAYRGCAAAGAGTGCTTGGACCCGGTAGTAATTACGTTAACTTTCCGCTGACTATTCAGATATACTTAATTCTTGGTCCACATCTTATAAAAAAGAAATAAGAAAGTAGATCATAACATTAGCAGTTATTTCACAAAGATTCCACAAAAGGCTCTTCTGTTGTTGTTGAGTGTCGAATCCAGCGTTTTTGCTCTGCATGCTAAGATTTTCTGACACCAAGGGGAAGTGTGTATTAAAAAAGTTAGTGGTGCTGCTGCTGTGTGAGAGCCATACACCAATCCCCTGTTTATTTCCACTGTAAAAGGCACGAGTACCTGCTTGTAAAGTGGAACAGAACTACTCACTGGGTAATGCAGCAGGTCAAAAGCTACCTTTTGCATTCTGGCTGATCTTGCACTTCTTGTTTCTGCACCTCTACATGTCTCTTTCATTTATGCTTTCTGTCTTTCTCTGTCTTTCTCGCTCCACTTTTTCCTGGGCCGCACCGCCGCCTGCCTGACTCGCGCGGCTCACCCCGTATCCTCTCCAGCTCCGGATCAAAACCCAGACAGCCAGTTTGACCCCATTCCAGTGCTCATCTCCAAAACCCCCAGCCAAGGTAAGGAGCAGGAACGGGACTCCTGAACACATGACTCCTGACCTTGTTCCAGCAGGCATCCAAAAAACAAACAAAAAAAACACAGACAGAAGCTTAGTCGTTTGATAAAAATGAAATACGTTCAAGTCAAACCGGGACTTTTGATTGCGCAGAATGACGGAACATAGTTACGAAAGCCAAAAACTCTATATGATACTATATTTCTCTATATGATACACAAATGCACTTATCCCAGTGTTTCACTAGCGCTTGGGCACCATCAAGTTTTCCCAGTACGCCAAAGCACCAAAGCAATGATCAGACTCCCTGCTCGGCCTCCCAGGAACTCCTTTAATCCCCCGGACATGTGGAAATATCTTGAAGTGAGGTCAGGCCTGTACAGGGACGTGGTAATGACATCAAGCCGAGGTCAAGTGCAAGTGAAGCTTGTGAATGATTGTGTGCACAGTTCCAACAGACAGATTTTCAAGGATCACGCTTTCCATTCACTGAATGTTCACAGGAACGACTGCAGTCGTCTCCGTACCAACTCGTCTGGGATCGTCATTCAGGGACGTACGTCCTTCTTTAAAACGTTTGCAGCATTCACGTTTTAATGCGGCTATGAGTCGAGTCTCATCACTGTACTGTCGTCTTTTGCGCCATCAAACCACCAACTGTAGTTGTTGGGCCCTTGAGAAAGGCCCTCAACTCTCAACTGCTCATATGTATAATGACATAAATGTAAAACGCTCTGGATAGGGTGTCTACCAAATGGTTAAATGTAGTCATTAAAAAATTTTTTTTTTTTATAAAACGTCCCGGTTTGACTTGAACAGATGAATATGCTACCAACGTCATTAGTCATAGCTCAAGGTTATGTTGTCTTGTTATCTTCAGATTTATTTTTGCTCGATTTTTCAAAAATTCCCCTCACCCATGAAGACGACTTTATGTTTCACATTTCATAGAGGAGTTAAATGATTTAATAAACAGTGAGCGAGTTATTCTGCCACTTCACGTGGGCAAAGATTAATAATGTTGCAGTGAATTATTTGGCAGAACTCTTTCGCCATATTATTTCATAGTGGTCACTATACAAATACTAAACACCCAAGACGTATTGAAGAGAATGTTCCAGGCTCTGAAACATTGCAGCGCTGAAATGCAGGAGCACCTGACGAGGAACCTCCACTTACTTTTCTCTTTATTTTTCTCCCTCTTTCCTCCATAATCCTTCGTTGCAATGCACATCACACCCTTCTTCTTTTTTTTCTTTTTTCTTTTTTTTACTTTGTATTGATTTCTATTTTGTTTTACGGCGTTTGCATGCTCGCTATTTTGCTATTTGCTTTGATCATATTTTGCACACATATTTCTGTCTTCCATCTTTCTATCTACTTTCTCTTTCTCATTCCACTTTTTCCTCCCTCTCTCTCTCTCTCTCTCTCTCTCTCTCTCTCTTTCTGGCATGTTCTAGGTGGTAGCACCAGTGGCAGTTCAGAGACCAGTCTGCCCAGTCTGACCTGCTCCCTGCTGCTGGTGGACCAGCTCATCGACTTGTAGAAGACACAGAGAGAAAAAGAGAGAGAGAGAGAGAGATAGAGATGAAAAAAAGGAAAAAATGCAGGGAAAATGTGCAATTCATAAACAAGGCTGTAGTTTAGGTTATGAATGACATCAGATAATATTATATATACTGGGTCCTCCTCCTCCTCCCATGTCTCTGTCATTCATTTTAAAGTTTTTTTTTTTTCTTGTTTGTTTTTCCTTCTGTTGCACAATCATTTAAAAAAAAAAAATCCATCGTGCTGTATTTGCATCTGGTCAGCGCTAAATCAGTTCCATGCTCAGGGGCGGCACGAGAACCAGAATCGATGACCGCAATGAAATGTTTTACAAATTCATAAACAAATTCAAAAAGCAATCGTTCCAAAAATTGAGCTGGAATTCCATAATCGAACTAAACGTATGCGAACCTGCACAGACGTTTTCAGAGGAGTCTGCTAGGTTACAAGAGTGACCTGGACACTAGGGGGCAGTGCTGCATTTAACAAGCCGTGAAAATAAATAAACACTGAACCAGAGAGTCATGTGCCACTTTACAAGAGCGATGGGATATAAGATGAACCGTAAAGCGTATGTGATAAAGAAGAGTTTTATTTACAGTCTACATCAGAGTTTCCCAAAGTGACTCTGAATAGTGTGAATGTGTCCTGCAGCTGGGCCACAATGGACCGCTGATAATCTAATAATCCAATAAATTAGTTTGAAACTTTGTTAGTACCACCAGACCTTCCTCCATCTTGCTTTCTTGTCACTGTCCATGAATTGCTTTGTAGATCGAGCCATTCGAGTTGTGTACAATAAATGCGTATTGCGTCATACCTCATTCGCTTTTGCACCGATTCTCCTTCGGGGCTTTGGCACAACAACATGAATTTCCAAAACGTTTTTGTTCAGGTTTTTAAGGTTCCCACACCGACTGCAGGTTGATGCGCGTATGAAGAGAATATACGCCAGCTAAAACTTTAAAGGGGCGGCACGCACCTCCAGGGACCGGGTTTGATTCCGTCTCTGTGTCTAATGAGTTTGCATGTTCTTCACACGCTTGGCGGGTTTCCTCCAGGTTCTCCCTGGTTTCCTCCCAAAGACATGCAGATCAGGCTAACTGACGCTCCCAAATTGACCGTAGTGTGTGAAAAAGATTTGAATTAAATACACTGGTGATCACTATTGGCCTCCACGGTCCCTAGTTGGACTAGTCCCTAGTTGGACTAGATGGATGGATGGAAAACTTTAAAGGATAAGGATAAACCGTTGACGTAAAACTATTGTTAACGGTTGTCCACTGAACAACAGTTCAAAGCCGTCGTGGTTTCTTTCATAGTGGCGTTTCATGTTACGACATTTAACTAAGCACCATGGATTTCGACAAGCTGACATGCAAAGATTCAGAAGCTGATCTGGTTCATGGTTTGGTAAAGGAAAGGTGACTGAATTATAGCTGTTTGATTCTCATTATGATGAACAGATCGACTATAGTATTACAGTGGTACCTTGGATTACGAGCATAATTTGTTCCGGAAGTGGGCTCGTGTTCCAAAACACTCGCAAACCAAATCATCATTTCCCATAAGACATAATGAATTATGGTTGGGGAGGTGAGAGAGTGACGCTCGGTGTCAAAATAAGAGGCGCATATGTGATGCATGATACTCGGCGCTCGTAAACTAATACTTGCTCGGTTTCCGATTAAAAATCTTTGCTCGGTTTGCGGAACACTCGTAAACCACGTTACTCGCAATCCGAGGTTCCACTGTATATTAATCGCTTGCTTAAAACCACGTGAATGCTTTGTTAGTTTAACTCAGATCAAGTTCTGCCAGTTCATGAGAACTAAAATAGACTGCCTGGAACAAAACAAAAAAGAAAGAAATACACAGATGAGTGTGATGCAAATCTCTTTCTCAGCAACTACTAAAAGAGGAACGCTGAGATTTCAGGGTGTCGTGTGTCTCACTGCGTGATATTGACATTCCAGCCTTACCGAGGCACAACAAGTGGAGGGAGCGCAATGTACAGGAAGTCCCTCCCCCGAGCGCACGTTTCTGCTCCGTATACTGTACACCTGCCACGCTTCTATACACACCGTCCCGGTCAGCGTAGGTGCGACCAAGGTTACCCCCAAGCTCTCGCATGTGCAATATCAATTATAAGAGCATATCATGAATATCGTTATTAGCTCACGAAATCGAATGTGTATGTATTCACACTGCTGTGATACGATCAGAGATTAGGAACTCGGCTTTACTGCTCTTCTCAGGACATGTGTCGTGTGCGCACATTATCGTTTCCTGCCTGTGTCCAAACCCCCACGAATTTATTTTGTTCTTTTGTTCATTATTTATTTCAGCTTGGGTTGCTTTCTGATTTTTGGTTCCAGTTCATTTGACCCTTTTTTGGTTACTGTGCACTGCATCATTAATGTCGATGGAGATAAATCTGGACGGGCATATCTCACATGCAGTTAAAAAGGGCAAAAATAAAAAAGTCTTATCGTTCATGAATGTACAGTATGAAGAACATGTGCACTCGACCTTGACTCGACTCCTATCATGTTTATTATTATTAGTGTCTGAAGTGTATTTTTATGTACATCTGAAGTGCAACTTCTTTTCTCACTCTGCTTCTCCAAACTTTGCTGTACTGTAAGAGTAACTCATGTGAACGGCGTTTTTACGCTTTGCTGTGAATCACTGTTAATCGTTTTTTGTTTTTTCTACAAAATGAGTTTTAAATCTGTTGGGCGAGAGACGAGCTTAAAACAGGCCGAAGACATCAAAGGGGGGGCGGTTTGTAATATTTCAGCGTCATGCAGACCAAGTGTAGTCATGTACCGTTAAAGACCCGTGAGATAAAATGTGATTCGCAGCCATCTTTCTGGCTTCTGTTTCAGTTCTTCTGACCCGGAAATAAGCTCCGCCCCTGCCTGAGGAATGGATCTGGCGTACTGTATATCATAAAGAATATCTAGGATACATGTGGTGTAAATGGTGGCTCAGGGGTTAAACCTCTTGGCTACTCACTACATAAGAGGTTATGAGTTCAAATCCCATGTTGGGTTCTTGAGAAGAAAAAAAAAAAGAGATTTTTTTTTTTTTTTTTTCTTGGTACGCTGTGTTAACTGTGTGCTAAACGTAATGTTAGATTAAATCATCAGTCGAATGATGTAACGGTAAGAAAAAGAAAAAAAAAAGCCTGTCCCTTTAATTGTTGCAGTCGTTTGCGTTCGATATTTAAAGAATTTGTAAAGACTTCCTGTTTCCTCGTCTTTACTCGGGCTTATGATGGAAATGACTTTCCTGAGGTCACAGCCTTGTTTCACACATCATCTGCCTCATGCTGCAGTAACAGGGAACGAGTATATCCATCTGCTGTTGTGCATTTCTCTGTAATAAATACTACACCGATCAGAAGCAGGGCCCGAGTAGCACTTTCAGAAGCACAGTTTTCCCCGGGCACGCCATTCCACCGGGATAATTATACGAGGGATGTTCAAGTCAAACTGGGACTTTCGATTCTGACGATTATGAGAGTAAAATCTCCCTTTATTTCTCTATATAACCTCCCGCTACACTAGTGCTTGGATCCCGTCAGGGTAGAAAGTTTTCCGAGTACGCCCGGAGGCATGATCAGACTGCCTGCTTCAGGTGTAAAACGCTAGCCTCCCAGGAACTCCTTCAATGGCTCAGACATGTAGAAAAAAAGTAAGTTCAGGACTCTTAATGTGATGTAATGTAATGTGATGTTGGTGCGTAACACTTCCCCACTTACGGGTCAGAACTTCTTTGTCGATTTTCAAAGATCAGGCATTCTAGCATCCGAGTCCCCTCAGCTGAGATCTGAGGACGTTCACAGACATACGGCCTCCTTTAAAACGTTTGTACCGTCCAGATATTTTTATTGTGCCTAAGAGTCTCATCACCGTACTGTGCTTTAAGTCGTCGGGTCGACGTCATCATTGACCAGAAACGGCCCCACCAGTCCCGGTTTGACTTGAACGCCCCCCCTTGTTATATAGAGCATTGTGACTGAAGGTCAAACCCAGCGTGTTAGTGTTCACGGGTGTTATTACGAGACGGCCATGTGCATGCTGATCTCTATCCTTTAATTAAGCACTACTGGGGCGTGGAATCATTTCCATCGAGACGTCAGTGCTAGTGTACTTGAAGTTAAGCTTTGGCAATTCAAATGAAAGAGTGATGTTTGTTTATTTTTTATTTGGTTTTAATTCCCAAGCAGTGCAAATGCAGTGATCGTGTAATTATGTATATACCCATAGTCGATGTATTCTCGGAGTCCTCGTCCCCGTCGTACCGTCCGGCTGTAACGTGGCTGATCTATGCAATCGTATTCGCAGATCCCCGACCACATGCACGCGCACACGCATATCGCACCGTGACTACATGCTAAGCACTTTAGCATCGCTGATAGTCCAGCGTTTTGTGTTGCAGTGTACAGTATAGCACAGCTTACTCCTTACCGTCAGCGTAACACATGACCTATACGCGACCGTAGGCATTTTATCAGCTGGAAAAGATTGAAAGATGTATTCTCTATAAGTGTGTCCTTTTCCTTCTATTTTCTGAGATGATGAATAAATGAATTCCATAATAATGACAAATAAACATGTTTATGGGAACAGAATTCCATAATGTCTTGTGCAGTTTGTCGGTGTCGGGTGCAACAGAGTAAAGATAGTCGCAGATGTCATCAGTCATCGCACTCTTCCTCTTTTGTTACTTCTTGTGTTGTGTTATTTTATATAATTAGTTTGTCCATATAGAGAAAAACCTTGAGAGACTTTTGTTTATGATTCCATTACATAAAATGTTTGATTTAAAACAAAAAGTAATATATATATATATATTCCCCTGCTTGTCCTGACCTCCCTTTTCCACTTACCCTAATTAAATTTTTTTCCCTCTCTTTCCAGTCTTCCTGATGCTCTCCTTTTACTTTGTCCGTTTTCAGTGTCCCTAGATTCCATAGAAACATCAATAAAATTATGAAGGGTAACCCAGTATCATAGATGAGCATAGAGACAGGTGACGAGTGCCTGTCCTGCTGTAGATTCTTTTATTGTGCTATGTAAGGGGGCGGAGTCATCCTCTAGGAAATCCCACCTCCTATAGGAGACGCCCATCATCGTAGAAATGTTGCATTATAACATATTTATCATCTCTCTGTATATTAGACCAATTTATTATTGTTCAGCCGATAATTTTTTAAAGATTTTTGTCCACAATAGGTATGGAGGATGAAAATATAAAAAATTAATTAATTAACGTGTAAACGTCCACCCAAAGATGATTTGATAAAACAGTGTATATTTTAGTAACCATGAGCCACATTGCCGTTCATTATTAAATTATAATATGCCACAACTAATGGCAGAATAAGGTTGGGCAGGATGCATTCCTGTCATAAAATGTGTTTAAACAAGAATCAAAACAAGAATTTGTTAACTTAAAAATGGTCGTTAATTATTTTTATTGCTGTTAATAGTTTTGTTGCATTTTTATTTATTTATTTACTCATTTACCTACTTGCGTATTTGCAACACACGCCTCCAAAATTTCCTTATATAATTTCCTTCAATTTGATAAATTGAATATGTAAATTAATTAGTTACTTAATTAATTCATTTTAAGTTTTTTTTATTTTTTATTTGAAGGTTTATTTTATTTTTCAGCACAGGTAATGTAGTAAGATAGTAAGTCTATAATTATGAGAAAATGTATAACTATGAGCTAGTAAGTCATAATCATGACAACATTGATAATTCGAGATTAGTAAGTCATAATTATGAGAACATTGCTAATTATGTGATATTCACTCATGTGGCTCATGTGATAACCTGCTCTGTTTTAATCAGATCTTGTTTGTACGCATCAAATTTCATAACTTTTAATAATTAAAAATGTACACATTTTTAAAAATTCAAAAAATATATTTATTTGTAAATGAAATTTTCACCTCTCACAAAAGAGAAGCAGTGGGTGGGGGACAGGGGTAGCGTGAAGGCGCGGACGAGTTACAGGCTGGAAATTTGTACGGTTCTCATTTGGATTTCTAGAGTTGTTAGTCTACTGATATAATAACCTTTCCTACATGCCTCTGTCCACAGTCTGAAGGTAAGAGTCCTGCTCCGTCTCCGTTTCTGTATCTCGTGTCTGATTTTGCCTTCCTTGTTTCCATGAGTTTCTCTTCAGTTTACACGTTTCCATTGAATGCAATAATTCTCCCATTTTCACTGAACCACATAAACCTTTTTAGAATTTTTTTTTCTTCTCCATATTTATCTCCCTTGTACGACCATGACATAATTTTAAATTTTAATTTTATACAATTTTTACAATATGTGGAAACAAGGCTGTAGTCTTTCTGTGGTAGCTGTTGTTTGTGGGTGGAATCTAGTCATGTTGTAGAAATTTCGTGTTCATCCATAGCGTTGTGAATGTATTTGTGGGTTTATTTTTCATTTATTTGGTTATAGTTAATTCGTTTGGTCTCCTAGTCTGTGTTTGTGTTTGTGTATCTCTCATAATGAAAGTTAAAAACATCAACAAAATTTAAATGACCGTTTGAACTTAAAACAAGATAGACATAATATTCTCATTACTCCAAAACACATGCTCGACCAGTCAAAACATGTTGCTCGGTTTGAGCGTTGTACTACAGACGTTACTATCATTAAATAGAATTGTTTATTATGATGTCAATTTTTTTTTATTCTTAACTAACATATGTTTACTACAACAGCTTGAGGCGATTCTTGTTCACAATGCTTTTTTTTTTTTTTTTTGAAGAAAATCAGCAAATTTATCAATTACAAATATTTACTCTTATTTATATTTACTTTTTGATGCTTTGATCCATGTTAGGTTTTTTAGTGTTTATGAAATAATATTCATACTCATAGATTGCAATACAGTGGAACCTCAGCATACGAATTTCATTCATAGATGAGCTCTTAAGGGGGTGAGTTCTTAAGGCGAAAATTCATATTGATCAGTGTTCCCATGAGAAATAATGTGAATGCAGATAAATCGTTCGAGCCACCCAAATATTACCAATATTACAACAAAAAGCTTTTGATAGAATACCAAAGCCAACGTTGACATCTTTTGAAACAGCTTTTGCTGAAAAAAAAAATCTCAAAGTTTGTAAACTCACTTGGCTTGGCTTTCTACTGATGCAAACATGTCTGTGCAATTTGGCTGTCAATCATCAGGGTGCATTTGAAAGTGGGTTTCAAATATTATGGCAAGAAGAGACCGTAATATATTGTGCCCTAGAATTCCATTGCATGTACTTAATGTAGTAAGCGAACACCCAACATGTCTCGTCTGATCGACTACCTCTATGAAGGTGAATCGGCAAATTGGCACCACATATAGTAATCACATGAAGTATGCAAGAATTATTATTGCCTCACATTCTAATTTGTCCTCTACTACAAGTCTGTGAGCACACCAATATTCACTAATGTTCAATACTCGCTGATGTCATCTTTTTTTGTCTCTCTGTTCTTCTTCTCCAGAAACCCAGGGGAAGACTAACGACTGTGGCTCGCTTTTAGAGGGTGACGAAGTGGAAGACCCAACTGAAGACTGGATGCACTCCAGCGATGAAGACGACCAGACGGGTGACGCCAGACCGAGTGAGGCCTCAAGTCTCGACTGCAGCGGCTCCAGACCTTTGTTGCAAGACTTTGATGATGACGAAGAACAAGAACTGGGTGCTTCAGGAAACCTCCAGACCACCTCGAGTCTCGAACCCTCTGACATCCCACAGTCCTCTCTGATTACCCGTCAGCCCTCACAGAACCATGTAGTCCAACCTTCTGAGCTCGACTCCGATGTCTTCTCCAAAGCTCCTTTTCGGGCTGTGCAGGAAACCGACGTTGACGTGTTCGCCAATGCTCCGTTTCCTCGTCAACAGACCTCGTCTCAACCGCCAGATGTCTTCCTCCAGGCGCCTTTTGGAAAGAAGAAGGAAACATGGGGAACAGTTTCTACTCCTCCAGTCCCGCAGACTGGGATGCAGCGTTCAGGTATGGTGGCTATCGCTCCCGGAAGCCATGAGCAGAGCGTCCTTGATCAAGTTGCGCCTATGCCTTTTCGACCTCAGGCTTTAGCAAAGTACTCCAGACATTATGAGGGACCTGATGTAGTAAACTCTGATGATCCGTTCGTCTTCGCGCCTTTTCATCGTAAAGGACCTCAGGAAAAGCACTAATGTGGACTGCGTACTCTTTTCTTCATCTCTGCATCCTTTCACTTGAAACGATTCTTTGATGAAAGAATTTTTGTGGAGAAAATGTAGTACCTTTATGTGAAAACAAGAAACCATATGCAGGAACGAAGCACATACTTGCTGAGACCGTAGTCTTTACCTGGATTGACCAATGCAAACCCAAATGTCTGTGTTCTATGCCTACCTCAGTTAATTCCAATGCTGAGAGAAATTCTAATTTGATTTTTTTGTTGTTGTTGTTTTTTTTTTTTGTTTTTTTTTACACTTTAGCTTGGAATGACACGTCATCGATGAAGCGTACATTTATTCCCTGATTGATGCACTCGTTTACTGTCACCTCCTTGCACTGGTGATGGAAAATCCCAATCAATGGAGAAGTTCTCATCTGCTCCACTTTCACTCCAAGTTGACATGACAGCACTAATATCGTTATTTAGGCCGATCCAAGGGTTTAGTTCTCGCTTCCTGATGCTCCTTTTTATTTTAGTGAATGTTTGGTTGGTTTTCTGCTCAATATCAACTTTGCTTATGCACAACCATGAATGCGTGGTCTTCAAGAAGAGCTTTATCCTTGATCTGAAGTGATGCCAGGGAGCTCAGGGTACGGGGCAGGAACACATCCTGATGTCCGTCATCCATCTAGCTTATTCACACCTAGAGTCCACCTAGAACTCGAGAATGTTTTTAGGGTGTAGGAGCAAACCGGAAAACCCAGGGGAAACCCAATAACCCCAGATTGTGATGAAATTTCAAGGTAGTTCTGCCTTTTCAGTGTCGTTCTCTTTGAGGCTCATTAATATGCTGGATTTTGTTGCACAGAACCATGTAGACATGTAGATTATGATTAAAACTGACGGCGTCATCTTGTGTTAACAACAGTAATTAAGCTATTGATGATTGTATAACGATGATCGTTACAATCTGACGAATATTCACACTCCCGCTGATGGTCCACTTTGCATTATGTTTGCGTTTAGATATTAAAGCTCCAGAGTATTGTGCGGCGTATAACTTGAACACATAATGCATATTTACATCCAGTGCTGTATTTCTCCAGGGTTCTTGAATTTAATACGAATGCTTAGCTGATCCAAATACCATACTTATCTGTCTGTCTGTCTAGATTACTTTCTTTCTACCTCTCTTCCTGTTCGTCTATCTTTTCACTGTGTGTGTATACCTTAAATGCAATGACCATGCCTTTGGTATAGTACTGACACTCCCTATTGGGACAATAACAATGTGTTGGAGGGTGTGTATGTGGGTCTGTGTGTGTGTAAAGAGAGTTATGTATGATTATAATAATCTTGAGGTATTCGGTGATATGAAATGTATCCATGTGCGCGTGTATGTGTGTGTTTGGGGATTGTGAACGTTCAGCACCTGAAATGCAGCGTGTGGCATTTCATTAACCATGAAGGCACTTCCAAAGCACTCGTCGGTCTGGACGATGTTCATCGAAGTTTGTGGTGTACCAATAAAATAAATAAGAAGTTATGTATTAATATATATATTTTTTTTTTCCCACAATAATGCAAAAGGGTGTATGTGTGCTGCATCTTGTGATTTATATCAGGAATACAATATGACTGGGCATGCTGTTATTGCAAAAAAAAATAAACAATCATGAGTTAGTTGTTGTGTCACATATTTGATTCCTTTTATACCAGTCATTTGCTAACACTTGCATCGTTTATTAAAGAATGACCAGGAAGAAGCAAAGCTTAATCTTTGATGACTGTAACAAAGCACTGGCACTGGAGACTCCTTCCATCAGTATGAAGAGCCTCGTTTTAAATTCACTTTTAGTGGAAACATTTCCTGATCACAATTAGTTATTTATATTAGAGACTGAATCTGGACTAGGATCCACCAAAAAAAAGCATAGTTAGGTGTCCACATATTTTGGTAAATAGGCCAAAGGATTTTAGCCATATTAAAGTGAATAATTCTTTGATTCTTTCCTTTACGCATTGATTTATTCATTCATTCATCCATTTCTATCAATGACTTTATTCCCATACACTGTGTTATGCTATACTTACAATAGCTTCCATTACTGGTTTGTTGTGCACAACTACACAGCTAACACCGCAACCACAAAATGTGCCTTAATTGCATCATCCTGTCCCATAAGACATTTTACCATGGTATACCCGTACCTTGGTATTTTTGGTACATGTACCACACGATTCTACCATGGTACTTACTTTGGTAAGGGTGTAGTATGGTACTATGGAACACGTTCCAGCATATTGTCAAAAATGTTATACATGTTTATCTACCATATAGATAATATTTATACCGTATGGTACCACCGTATCGTGTGTTTTTGTTTGTTTTGTTTTTACTATACTACTAGCTACAGTAGTATCATAGATTAAAGATAAGAACTTTGACTAAAAAGTCAACATTTTTAGTTGTGTGCATCGATTGACTGTGCAGAGATGGTTTAGGAGTGTTGAGGGGTATATTGGAAGAAGAATGGTAGAGATGGAGCAGCCATGCAGGATAAGAAGAGGAAGGACTGAGAGGAGGTTTATGGATGTGATAAGGGAGGACATGCAGGAGATTGACGAGGGAGTGAAGATGTGTTCCGCAAAGTGGTCTGCTGTGGCGACCCCAACGGGAGCAGCTGGAAGGAGAAGCCTGTATTTGACTGAAGGAGGGATATGAATGTCATTTTTGGGCCTTGTTGTTGTTTTTTATACTCAGAAATAAAGCAAGTAAATGAACTGGATTTTTGAGTTTGACCAAAAAAAAGTCCTCTCTTTCTAACAGGACCAAAGATTGTTAGCTTTTTAAAATTATTATTAAATACACTAACAGGTACTTTCCAATCTAAAAATACCTCAGAAGTGGTAGAAGAAATTTTTACACTTTATTATTATTATTATTATTATTATTATTATTATTTATTCATTTCATTTATTTTAGTCGTGAAGGTTCTAAAATATTTGACTGAAATGTCGCTTTTTAGCTTCTGCACACTTTATTGAAAGAAATCCTCGGGCGACATCTAGCGGCTGCTTTGGTTTAAACCGGAAGTGCTAGTTTTACCCTGGAGGCGGCTAACGGAAGTGACGCGATTTGACGCTGAGCAACATGGCGGCGTACAGAGCTGCTGGAGTTACACGGAATTTCTCGTCGTTTTTCACAGGAGCGTAAGTCGTAATAACTTATAAATAAACTTAACTAATAAATGACATATTTATAGACGTTTCTGGGTTATTATTTTAGATTTAGATATGTAATAACTCATAAAAATGCTGATTTATTTGCGTAAATATTGCGCAGCGTCTCTCTGTGTCGCTGTCAAGGTCTGAGTGAGTGATGAGTGTTTAAAGGAGAGACTAGTTATTTTATATATATATATATATATACAATCTGTTTGTGGTTATATTTAATGATGTAAAACATCCACAAGGCAAGAAGCCTTCTGTAATGTACAACATAGCAGCTATAAATAAATATCAGTCATTTGGAAAGCTTTTTATTCATCTATAGTTAATGTTGTTGATACTTTCAGTTCTCTCAGTTAATCAGATAAAAATGCATCGTGTCACGTTACATCGAAACCAGAAAGCACAAACTCCTCCGTCCTGAAGACTTTCACAAAAATTCCTGACACTGGAGACTCCTTCTGTCTTTTCTTGCAGGAAACATTAGATTTTTTTTTTCCTTTCTTCACTCATTTTTATATTTTTTCTCAGCAGATCGCGAATGAGTCGTTACCATAGCAACGATAACATACACGGTCTGGCCGTGGGAACAAAAAAAGTCCAGCCGTTGTTAATATGAGGTGGTATTAAAAGGTTATGAGACTAGTTTTGTAACACACCAACAGGTGGCAGCACATGGCTGCATCAGATGCTGTGCAACTGGTGCTATTCTGACCACGTGCGTTACCACATCTGCTATTTCATCATGAACAGCAAGTTAGAACAACGAGTGAATATGAAATTCTGGATGACACTGGGCAAATTTGCCACAAAAACGGCGACGCTGCAACGAGTCATTCAGGCTGTTTTGAGTTTCACGCACTCTTTTTTTTTTTCCCCCGATTTTGTCCCTAATTTAGTCGTGTCCAAGACTATCACATGTTTCCTCCGAACCACGTGACGCATCTTTTCGAACTGTTCGCTCGCGCACCGTTGGGGGTGGCGTAACACACTCGGAGGACAGTGCTATCCGCTCCCTCCGTTGCACAAGCTCACAGACGCCCCTGACTGGCTGTAGAGCCGTGATTAATGTGGGAGCGCTAAGTACCTCTCATCCCTCCCCTCTGAGAGAGCTCGGCCAATCAGCTCTCTCTAGAACTCCGGCTGCGAGAGGTTACATCATCACCCAAGATTCGAACTAGCGATCTCCGGATGATAGGGCAAGCGCTTTACCACTGCGCCACTCGGAGGCCCGTTTTATGCACTCTTATGAGCATAAACATTCAGGAACATCAGGAAGACCTTCAATGAGCTCAACCCCCCAAAATGTCGAAACAATTCTGCAACTTGTGCATGATGATTGTCGGAGAACAATCCACAACATTATTGCCATTGTCAGTGTTTCATACGGAACAGTCCAGGCGATCCTCACTCGTGATTTGAACATGCGCCGTGTCGTCCCCAGGCTGCTGACACAGGAGCAGAAGGAACATCATGTCGAAGTCTGCAGAGAAGCCGACACTCCTGCCTTCATGTCAAGGATGATTACCATTGACGAAACTTACCGTACTACGGGTACGACCCTGAGACGAGGCATCGGTCTTAATGGTGGAAGAGCTCGTTATCTCCAAGTCAAACTATTCAGATAGTTCAGAAGGGTTTTGTGGACGATGCAAAAGTGCAGCAGTTTCACAAGCGCTTCAAATACGATCAAGAATCTGTTAGAACGTGATCCGTGTACTGGACGGCCTGTACAACCAGAACATTCAACAAATCAACAAAGTCCGGCGACTGACAGTGCGAGAACTAGAAGCGTAATCAGGAGTTTATTTCATGTAATCCAGTCATTACAGGATTGCATACTTTCCAGACAGACCTCGTGTGTTAGAACAAACCACATTACTAGGAATGTTTCGTCTCACACCGCTGTCAGAGCTGCCTGTGTTGATAAGGCAGAATGTTTCCATGAGCTCTCAACAGCACTCAGAAGAGATCTGATTTATTTCTCCATTCGTAGAAAAACTCCTGCGTGTAGAGATCACCATGGAGCAGCACTCGGCAAGCTTTTCTTCAACGTGAGGACGTTGCCAGGATGTCCCGCAGCCATGTTTGGTGAGTGTTGAAAGTAGAAATAAACAGAAATCCACTGTGAATTACGCAAAAATTATAATCTTTTTTTTTTCCCCTTCACACTGTTTTTTTTTTTTTCCTTTTTATCTAGTAAGAAACATGTTCATTCAGACTCAAGACACCCCGAACCCAAACAGTTTGAAGTTTCTCCCTGGACGGACGGTGTTAGACTCGGGCACTATGGACTTTGTCGCTGCCAGAGATGCTTTCTGCTCTCCACTGGCCAGGTATGGATGTGAATACTCAGTAGGGTCGAATTATTGGGCTGCATCAAGCAAAGAAAACAGCTAATGACTGGAACTGGGTTAAGAAGCTGGAAGGATAGTGATGAATATGGTTGGGGGAAAAAAATCATGAGTGGAGATCACGTCACGATAAAAAATAGTAGAAAACAGCAAAAAAAAAAACAAAGCTAAGTTTAATAGTGAAAGTAAGAGCATTTTTACACACACATACACACAGTGTGATGAAAACTCCCAGGATTGGGACTAAACAGCTGTGTGTCCATAAGAAACGCCCCTCCCCCCAAAAAAAGCCTTCAGGTTGTTAGTTGGACTTTTAAGCAGTAGAAAAAGGTCATGTGGTCTGATGAGTCCAGATTAATCCTATTCCAGAGTGATGGGCGTGTCAGGAAGCGCATGAAGCGATGCTCCCGTCATGCATAGTGTCCTCTGGAGACAGTGTTATGATCTGGGGTTGATTCAGTCACTCAGGTCTTGACTCAGCAACGTTATGTGGCAATAAAATGACGACCTGAATGTACTGAATCACCAGGTTATCACATCTATGTAGTTTTTTCTCTTCCCTGATGTCACGGCAATATTAATTCCATGGTTCTGGGAGCATGAGGAATCATTTTCACACATGTACTCGACACCGTAGTGTAATCAATGATTTTATGAAATCTTAATTAATGCACCTGCTCTGAGTTTTGTGTGAATTGCTTTTTCCAGGCAGCTTTTCAGAATTGATGGAGTCAAGAGCGTCTTCTTAGGACCAGACTTCATAACCGTCACGAAGGTAATTTTAATTGAAAATAAAAAATGTAAATAAAACAATAATAGTCGTCCACTTGTATAACTGTGGAGCTTTTCCTGTTGCCAGACTGATTCACATACAGAGTGGAAGGTGATTAATCCTGACATCTTTGCCACCATTATGGACTTCTTCACATCCGGCCTTCCTGTTGTTAACGAAGACGCGGCTCCGCGGTCAGACACCGGTACGGTAACTAATACTTAGTTACAAGAGCTAAATCTTAATCATAGAACCTAAAACGAAATCCTCCTCTCTTCTCCATTAGCGCCCTCGGACGAGGACGACGAGGTCGTCGCCATCATCAAAGAGCTGCTCGACACGCGGATCAGGTGACCGTCACCGCCTCTGCTCCTTCCTCTCTTCTCTCTGCTCATATTTTATTGCATGGTTCCTATAAGAGCGTGGTTTTCGTCCCCTCCCAGGCCCACGGTGCAGGAGGATGGGGGCGACGTGGTCTATCGGGGTTTCGAGAACGGCGTGGTGAAGCTGCAGCTCCAGGGCTCGTGCACCAGCTGCCCCAGTTCCGTCGTCACGCTCAAGACCGGCATCCAGAACATGCTGCAGTTTTACGTCCCCGAGGTGGAGGGGGTGGAGCAGGTGAAATCGGGTTCCATTTAAAAAACAAAATGAAATGTATTAGCATCGCGTGTCTTGTTCTGTCTGGGGGTGGGGGTGGGGGTGGGGGGTTACGACAGGAAATAACGTGACTGCGATCATTCTCGATTCTGATTGGTCGAAGGCGCTTGGATAAATTTGCGTCTTGTTTCTATAGTAACGAGTCACGTAGGGGCTTGTATGTGAGCATGGATGCTCTAAGTCAGTGTTCTCCAACCGCCGGGCTGCTGACCGGAAAGAATTTAAATATATATGTTTGATTTTATTTCCATTTTATTAACTTTCAGAGTCTACAGAGTGTAGACTTTTTATTTTGAAAAATGATCAGTCTCCCATTCGCTTCCCTCTGCACTTTGCAACATGAACATGTGACGTCGCATGTCTTCTAATAACAGTTAATTACGCTGACTGTCGGTCGCAGCATAGCTGAAAGTAGGTCTGTACTGTCCGCAGTACTGAGGAGAGAGCAGCTGCCTGACAAAACCCACATTCACAATCAGTCACAGAAGCAGGAAAACGCATCTGATAACGTTACATCATCTTAAATAATCTCCTTCTACGTCGTTTTGAACCGTCCGTGTTACGGCTGATATTTAGCTATCTACTTCCTAACACAAGTTCACACTGTTCTCCAGAAGACTACTCAGTCTGAGTGTAACAAGGGACACCCTACAGAGGGCACTAGCTTTCCACTGAACGCATGGTTTATTCTGGCTACATAGTGTTGCTAAAAATTTAAAACTGTTTCACTAACTGTCAGTCACCAACTCCACCAGTCACGGTTAGTTAGATTCGCCAGGCATGGAAGGATACGCGTTGACATAGCAAAATATCTGGTTAAATAAACAAACAAATGATCATCTGTTGATAATAAACGGTGTTCTCTTGTATTAAAGCGATACCACACTCGAGGTTATTGCTGTATAAAGCGAAGCTTATGTCTATGGCCGCATCACAGCCGTGCCTCTCGTGGGATTATTGCTTAATTAAGAGATTTTAACCAAGAAACTTCAGAAACTCACAGAGCTCTTGCCTCAAGCTTGGTGTCTTCACAACCTCAGGAGTGTGGATGCTGAGTGAGGAACACAATAAGGAGCTGGTTATAGATGTATATAAAACACCTCAGTTATTATTATTAGAAGTAGGTGTGTGTGATGTCGTCCTGATCTTTCTGTTTTTTTCTCAGGTGAAGGACGAGGACGAGGGAGCGGAACAGCACACTCGGGGATGAGAGCGAAGCTGGATCTGGACAATGCTTCTCCCGTGAGGGATGACGGAAGCGTCTGAAACGGTTACACTAAAGCTGATCCCGATCATTGTCTTTGGTTTAGTCCCGAATTAAAGTGTGACTCCTGCTTTAATATGAATGTTTTATTTTTTTATTATTATGATTATTAAACTCATTTGTGTTTATTGCACTGGACTGTAGGTTTAAGTTGAATGACTTCACCTTAGATCCTGACCACATCATGCACTTATGATAATTATAACATTTTCAGTTTTCTGCTCAATGTCTCCTGCTACAACCTGACACACAAACCCAGATATTTTACTTTTCCCTGAAGGTTTTTTTTTTTTTTTCGTCTCTGTGTATACATGTAAATTTGACTTAAATATCTAAATTAAAAAGTTTAAAATGTTCTAGTGTTTTGTTTTTACTTTTTTAAAACAGTGTCACAATGTAAATGCTAAATAGCTGAGTTGTTTTCATGTGAAAGCCCAACATGACTTTAAACCTATGCAGATAAATAACTTGTTCCCACATGATAAGTGGAACACAAGAGAAGATTTTGACACCTTTTGGTCCTTTGGGCGCTCCGTACAAGTGTGTGGTTAATAGATTTATTTACTCATTCATTCTGTATAGGTTCACCGAATGTCTTCGGTCACGTGACTCTCAGGGAACTGACACACCTCGAAGTGAGGCTTTATTTGCTTCATTCTTTTGAAAGAAACTTATGAGCTTATGTTTCATAACAACACTCACTCATCATCTATACCGCTTTATTCTGTATTCAGGGTCGTGGGGGGCTTGAAGCCTATCCCAGGAGACTTAGGGCACAAGGCGGGGTACACCCTGGACAGGGTGACAATCCATCGCAGGGCACACACAAACTACAGCCAATTTGGGAATGGCAATTAACCTAATCTGCAGGTCTTTGGACTGTGGGAGGAAACCCACCAAGCACGGGGAGAACATGCAAACTCTATGCACACAGAGACGGGAATCGAGCCTGGCCGGGGATTGAACCCGGACTCTGGAGGTTCAAGGCGACAGTGCTAACCACTACACCACCGTGCCGCCTCCGTTTCTTATAAGATATAAAAAAGTTTAATAATAACAATAATCATGATAAAGATTGATTTACTTACTGACTTACTGCCCTCCGGACCTGACTGACTCGTCCCGGTGCCGCGCTGGAGATCTTGTCCCCAAGTGGTCTGCTTGGGATGTGTGTGGTGGGCGGGGATGGTTCCATTTAACCATGAAGACGGTCCTGGCCTTGGGTGATGCAGACAGCTGTTCTCTGATAACCTGTGACTGCAGTCGCTCAATAGTTCAGGACTAGAAATTCCTATGAGCAGTTTTGATAGTATTGAATGGAATAGAATTGTATTGAATTAATTAATTAAGTCATTTGCTTATCATTGACCGCTCAGGACCTTTGACCTCAAATAGGAATCAGATCCAGAGCTTTGAATATCAAGTTTGAGAACTCGTAGTGATGTAGTGCTTTACATTAAGGCGAGTGCAAATAAATAAAGAACAATCATAGAAGAAAAGCTTTTTCCATTGAAATAATCTCTGGTATAAAAATAAAAGGTAAAAGGCTCACTGATACAGTCTCTGAGCTTGGGATAGTTTTTTTTTTTCCAGGAGGAATGGGAGCTGTAATATCAGGATACACACTGTACTCTATATGCAAAGCTGATGATCGCATAAGACTTGAAAGTGTAACTGGAGTCACATACTGTACAGGTTTTTCCTGTATGGACCGGTGGGTTGAGGGGGTGTGGGGGGGGCGGTGCTGGGGCCACATACAAACAACAAATGATGCTTTTTAAATTATTTTTGTAGTCACTGAATGATTTTTATGCATCTTTAAATGTTATTTGAAGATAAATTAGCCATTGGATGAGTGGCTAAATATTAGAAAATTGTACAAAATTTACTTAGTTCAAGGCAAGATTTTGAGTCTACTGTTATTTCTTATTTTCACATCTTATTACAATCAATGGGAAAAAGAGGATATAGAAAACGTTTATGTTTATGCTACGTTATACTTCCTTCGTCGTCAGCCAAATACACTACCTGTTCATTAATAGGAGAGTGAATCGCAGATGAGAAATTGAAAAAATAGATAGGATAAGTCTTAAAAAAAACGACTCCAGTGCGTCAAAATTCACTTATACAACTTCAGCACTGTTATTTCAGGAGTGAAAAATATTCAGTTTAGCTTTTCTGATTAGTATCTATAAGAGCAGTGGAGTGAGTTTACATTGAGCGACTAGCTTATTATTAGCTTATTATGTAGTAAATTATTAAATCCGGCACATAAGTGTTCATAACATTGCTTTTACTCAACATTTTGATTGCACTTATGGTGCAGGGTAACTTCAGGCATATATACATGCAGACAGACAGACAGACAGTATATACATACCTACCTACCTACCTACGTACATACATACCTACATACCTACATACAATATATACATACATACAGTATATACATACATACATACTGTATGTACTGTAGGTATGTATGTATGTATGTAGGTATTGTTTGTATGTATGTATGTATGTATGTATGTATGTATGTAGGTACAAACATACAACATATACAAACATACAATACATACATACATACATACATACATACCAACATACAATATATACATACAAACATACAATACATACATACATACATACCTACATACATACAGTATATACATACATACATACAATACATACATACATACATACATACCAACATACAATACATACATACATACCTACATACATACAGTATATATATACATACATACCTACATACATACAGTATATACATACATACAGTACATACATACATCAGACTGGAGATTAGTTTCTGATCCTCCAATGTATGAAACCTAAATATATAATTGAAAAAGCAAATTCTGACCAATGTACAGACAAAACCTTTCTTTTATTTAAACATATACTTCAATTAAATCAATTACAAGTACAGTATACAGAATGTGCTAAATTTAAGAGTGCTGCATGATTGTCACCTCTTGTATGGGTGTGTGTTCACACTATGTATACTCTGTGATCTTCAGGTGTGGTCCATTGTGTACACGGAACTTGTCATATATCCTGCTGACAGAGTTAATGCAGGTAAACATTTCTCAGGGGGCAGACCAGACCAGGTGCTCTCTCTCGCACACACACACACACACACACGCACGCACGCGCATCATGGACGCATCCTGCCTGCTGCCACGTCTAAGCTGCCTCCGTTGGCAAGGGCGTACGAGTGACAGCGAATTCGACCAATCAGACGCAGCGACGAAGGGAACGCCTCGACGTCACCCAATAGGATTCTGCGAAGGGCGGGGCATTCCCCTGACACCGACCCAGGCGCAGGAAGAAACTAAACAGTAGTTTGAACGCCGAACTGAAGTCATGTGTGGTGAGTCTGGGATTTTAAAAAAATTATATATGTTTTATTTGTATAATAAAATTATATAAGCCAATACATTTGTATTCACATTAGGAATGGTTTATGTGGAGTAATTTATCATATTAATAGCTGTAAAAAATGATACATTGGATGAAGGCGTGTTAGCATGTTAGCATTGCGTTTAACGTTAACTATAGATAGATGCGCGCGCACGACACGGGAGATAATTCTTGTTAGGAGAAAATCTATTTCTAGTTACATTTAGTATAATTTCGGCAAGTCGTGAATTATAATAATACTAATGATGGTAATACGCAGAAAAGGAACATATAACGTTAATAAGTGGCTGTTCGAATGTTTTGGTGTATTTACTTAATCATTGTAGACACGTGTATGTATTTATTACTATCTTCATAGTTTCATCTTTAAACACAAATATATATTTTTTTATCCTCCATCCTTCGCTCTTGCCTCATAGTCCTTAAAACGCTAGTTTCCCTCCCAAGCTTCATCCCAAATCACCGTTCCGGCTGTCTAGGAAGCTCCAGAATGTATAGCCTCAGTTCTATCGCGGCGCGATGTAGTGCGCATAACTAGGGGACTAGTGAGCCATTTGGAGCACAGCCGCGGACATTCGCTTATTCATTCATTCAGTCGATCATCACTCATTACCCGGATGTGACTGATCGCATTCTTTTCTGGTTTAGAAGTGCTAATTTCTTTATTTTTTATAATAAAATGTATCGTTATAATAAAATTATTAGAGGAAATGTTTATAACATATATAGCTGGATTTATAATTAAATGAAAGGACGAAAATGTATTTCTCATTTATGTCTGTTTTGGAAGTGGTGCTTTTTTTTTCCTTCTTAAAAAAATTTAAAAAGGAGACTTTTTATAAACCTGACAAAACATCTTCAGATTTTAATTTCTTCTTATAATAAAACGATGAAAGGAAATGGGTATACATGGGAGCTGGATTTATACATAAATTAAGGGATGAACATTTATTTCTCTTTCATGTCTCCTTTAAAAATGGTGCTTTAAAAAATATTTATATTTATAAAGAGAAGAATTTTAACCTTTACAAAACATCTTCATACTCTCATTTCTTCCCATAAGAAAATTATTAGAGAAGATAGGAAAACATAGGAATCGGATCTATACATATTAAATTAAAAGATTAACATTTATTTCCATGATTTTATGCATAGATTACTTTCAAGAGCTTTTTGCATAAAATTGCATGATGTTGGAAAACCTAAAGGTTTGTCCATGTCTGACACAAAGATGAGCCTTGTGCATCTTATATATATACAGACACATCATCAGTGTGTACCCTTCAGCTCTGAATGCTTCTTCTGTTTAGCTATTTCCACACACCGGGACGTGCGTACACTCACCAGCCAGTTTGTCCACATTTCTACTTAATGTTATTTGCGTAAAAGAAGTAAAAGAATCTGTGTTTTTTTTTTTGTTTGTTTGTTATTTGTTTTTTTTTTGTTTGTTTTGGTTACTTGGAAAATGACATGGGCAATGAAATGCATTCATGCAGAATAAAATAAACAGACAAAATTATGATAATTGTCTTCGTTTAACAAAGCTTGTAGCCTAGCTGCTAGGAATAAAGCTGTTATTCAAGTCTGGTGATCATCTTTATGTTCTCTTGACATGTTTACATGCATATACAAAGCAGAGGAATTAGTGCACACCTTGTGCTTTTAAATCTCCTGCGAGCAGGATCATCTTGGCCCGAAGAGTTAAATTGTAGCTGCTTCATCCTAAATGAAAACTTGTTTTTTGGACATGAACTCCACCTGAAGTGTCTGGGCATCTATTTTCACATCATCCCTTTCGTCTGCTAGTCACTCAGTCATGAGTATGGAAGAATGAACTCAAAGAAAGAGCCAAGTGCCTAATCATCAGATTTTTATCACTACCTGAACTTCTCATGACTTGTTTATTAATCATCATAGAGACATGTTTATGAAAATTTGATTTGTCTCGTAAACCTGAAATATTTAGGAGCCAAAACTTTTTCTGAAGGCAACTAGTTGAACTCATGTAGCCACACTGACGTATACTTGGTTAGCTGTGCTTTGCTAACACCATGTAATAATAATCACTGAATACTGACTGCGTTCAGATGTACCCGAGAGCTTTCGCTGCTCGATTCAGTCTTCTTATTGATGGCACATGGTGTAGTGGAGGCGGGGTTCGGACAGGGAGTAAGCGAGAAAAAGTGATGTTCCTTGATGAACATTAGCTAAATTTGTCTAGCTAGCCAACCAACACTGCGTAACGCACATAGTGTTAACAGGGAATATATAAATAAAATCTCAAAAAATACTACCAAATGAAGTGATAAATGTTATCTTATGTTGTTTTGCAGCTGCTTATCAGCGCACTTCGTCCTGCAGAGGAGAGAGAGTCTATCACAGCATTAAAGATCACTGCATTATTTTGTTTTAGGGATGATTACCACTGGCGCCTCCCTCGATAAAACTAGTTGCAAAATAAAAACATTCGGCGGCCGATTGAATCGCTATCCGGAGCTCTGTATAATAATTTATCTTGCCTCGATCTAATCACTGTTCATCCTGAACATACACCGATCATCCATAACATTATAATCACAAATGGGTGACGCGGATAAAGTTGATTATTTTGTTACAATGGCGAGTGTGTATGAGGGGTATCTGATATATCAAGTCAACATTCGGTCTCTGAAGTTGATGTGTTGTAAGCAGAAAAAATGGGCAAACGTATTTAAGATTTGAGGAAGGGCCAAATTGTGATGGCTATTATTGTGTGTTTGTTTATTTATTTACTTCCCACTCATTGACCCCATTTTGATCTAAATGATAATTAGAAATGCACTGAGTTTTTGGAGGTTTGGACAAATAATATAATTGGTAACCAAAACTTTGTAACAAACATAGAAAGTTATATCTTAAGCCTCAACACTGATTAGAATCCTGCTGCTTATATTTCAGTCTCACACTCATCCACTCAGCAGGAGACGGTAGGAGTGAAACCAGTTCTCCTTGCTTTTTTTTTTTTGTTTTCTTTACCTCTGTTTCCTTCTCTGTGAGACAAAGCTGATATGCTATCTCCACTCTTACTATTATTATGCTTAAAGTCAACCCCCCCACACACACCAGAGTGAGAGGTATGTGTGTGTGTGTGAGGTGATGGTTAAGTCTCTGATTGTATTGTCTAGGCGGTCTAACCAGATCTTTATATGGATGTGATGTGTACGAGGTCATCTTGTATCTTGATCCAGATTTGACCTTCGGCAGAATCTGTTCCTGATAGAATATCTGTTTAGATTTAGGTTTATTTTTATGCTTCAGGGCTGTTAAAAAAAGAAAGAAAAAGGGGGTCCAAATATGTCGTCATCCGCTATTAAAAAACGTGTCATTTAATATATATAAAGAATTTATTAAGACGGAGGCACAAGGCAGTGTTTCATTGTCTCGAATATTAATATTTCAGGTCGATGAGAAAGCAATAAGAGCGGTGATGACCCACATTAATTTATTCATAAGTTCATTGTTCTCTCTCTGTACAGGAATATTTGCATACCTTAACTATCATGTCCCTCGCACCCGGCGTGACATCCTAGAGATCCTGCTGAAAGGGCTGCAGCGGCTGGAGTACCGCGGATACGACTCGGCGGGTAAACAAACCTGAATCGTGAACACGGAACGAGAATTTGCATGAACACACCTTCTGTGAACAGGCAACAGTTGTGGAGCTTAGTAGCAGTGATACGCTGACACTGAGGCGTGTGTTTTTTGTTTGTTTGTTTGCTCTGTAGGAGTCGGCATCGATGGAGGAAACAATAAGGACTGGGAGAACAATTCTAAGTCCATCCAGCTGATCAAACAGAGAGGCAAAGTCAAGGCCCTGGATGAGGAGATCCACAGTGAGATGATGGTTTTCTTGTCTGATTGAACCCTAGATGTGTGTGTTGAATTTTTGTACCTGAGAATATATTTGTGTGTGTGTTTGACTGTTACAGAACAGCAGGACATTGATCTAGATGTCGAGTTTGACGTCCACCTTGGTATCGCACACACACGCTGGGCCACACACGGTGTTCCCAGTCCGGTCAACAGCCACCCACAGAGATCTGACAAACACAATGGTGGGTCATGGTGCATTTCTTGACACTTAACTAAATGGGCCATTCCTCTGGCGAGGAAACTTTCTCTGCAAGGCATTAGTGTAGCAAGAGATTATACAGAGAAATACAGGGAGTTATTAACTCCCATAATAAAATAAAATCAAAAGTCCCACTTTGACTTGAACACAGTATAAATACAAAAGAAAGGGAAAATAGTTACACTTTCAAATTGCACTAGGTAATAAAATATGCCACAGTTAAAAAAAATGTTATTGCACAATTGCTATTGCAAAACAATTAAGATATTGTAACGATAATGTGAGATAATGTAGCTATATTTAGGATGTCGTGACTATTGTAAATATATTGTAAATTTTAAGATATTGTAACCACAGTATATAACAGAAATGAGAGTGTGCGTGTTAGGGTGACTGGTTCACTGGGAGCAGCTCTGATCGTAAGGTCTGATAGCAGCAGGGAGAAAAGACCTTCGGTATCCCTCCTTCACACACTAATGATGTAATAGACTGTAAAAAGGTTCACAAGATGTGTTGCTATGACGCCATTACTCCTAAGCCCTACATAGGAAAGGCTAACTGTACTAGCGGTTACTGTTATTATAAAAACTACTACTAATAATGATTATAGTCCTTTAGTCTAAACTAAACTCCTTGTATTCACTCATGTATCTTCAATGCTGTTTTTTGTCCTGTATTTTTCCTAAAAATATTAAATCTGATCGGTCAGGACGTAAAAAAAAATAAAGTAACCCTTGAAATCTGAAATACTCTTTCCAACAGAGTTCATCGTCATTCATAACGGAATCATTACCAACTACAAAGACCTGAGGAAGTTCCTGGTGAGTTAAGACTGTTAAAAGCTAAAACGTTCACATAATATCCTTTTAGAGCAGAGTGCAAAAGTTTGCACCTTCTTAGTTTTTGGAGTTTATTACAGAATTCCGTGTTTATTTAATCGTATTTAACATGTGGCCTAAATATTATTGTCAGCAACTGGTGTTTCTTAGCAAGCTCAAAAGTTAGCGTGTCTGTTGGCAATCTCTAATTTATTTATTTAAGTATGTCTCACTGTTAGTATGTTAACTCCCATAATAAAATTTTATGTATAGATGTTTGAACAGGCTTAAGCTTTGAGCAGTCAAATGAAATGTTAAGGTACAAAAATGTCTTTATCGCTAAATAAAGTACAGTTTCTGTAGCTATTTCAAAATAATTTTAATTGCTGTAACTATTACAATATTAATACACACCCTCCGAGGGTTAGCCTAACCCTAATTCTAACCGTAGTGGTGTGCCTAAAATTTAGTTGTTTGTTTGTAAAAAATATATTTCTTTTAATTAAATGTTCATTTTATATCCTGGTGGTTTTCATACATTTAAATTAAGGATGTACAAATTTTTTGCACTTCCCCTTAAAGTCACATGATCATTTATTACTCTTACTGGTCACATGTGTATCATGGAGGTTAGACTTTAAGTCTTTTTATCTTTTTGCCCCGTCAGGAGAGTAAAGGCTATGAGTTTGAGTCAGAGACCGACACCGAGAGCATCGCTAAGCTGGTGAAGTACATGTACGACAACCGCGAGAACGACGAAGTCAGCTTCGCCACGCTCGTCGAGCAGGTCACCCAGCAGCTGGTGAGGCGTTTAACCTTTTACATTGTTGTCTTCAGAGGTGTGGGGTGGTGTGTGTGCGTTCATTTGACTTCATTTTAAACAATATTCTTCTGGTGTACCTCTGTTGTGTGTGATCAGGAGGGAGCTTTCGCACTGGTGTTCAAGAGCGTACACTTCCCGGGAGAGGCTGTGGGAACAAGGTACAAGACCTGCGCTTGTGATTCATTTTAATAAAGTCCCATAAAGTGAACACGTTGCACTTTCGGGTCATTTTGAAGAGATGTTGTTGAGATTCGGCTGAAGGATGATGTTTGAATTCCTATTGTGTGTGCTTACAGGAGAGGAGGTCCACTGCTGATGGGTGTGAAGAGCGACCACAAGCTCTCGACAGATCACATTCCCATCCTCTACCGCTCAGGTGAGCGTCCCGTCCATGAGTTATACTATAACGTCAAGAAGTATTTATCTTGACCTCACTCGATCCTGTCTGTAGTTTGTGATTCTGATTAGTAAGAAAGTTGTTGATTTATTTTCTATCTGAGCAGCTCTGGCAGTAGTCCAGGCTATAATGCCAATCACAGGTTGTGATGTGTTGTTATCGGTTTCTATGGTAACAGCTTGTTCAACGGGGATGAACATGCTACATAATCAGTGTTTATAAGTGACCAGATTTCTGTTTAACGTGTTGCTACTTAACAAGGGAAAAATATATAACAGAGCATAATGATTTCTTTTTTTCTTTTAAAATTTAATGGTATCTCTATAATGAATTCTCCAGTGTCAGTGATCTGTAACAGTTAGGAAGGTTGCTGTCAATGCAGCATTTTTTATTAATCGAGAGAGAGCTTAGTAAGTGAGTGCCTTGTTTGGCACAATATTACATATAACTATGAAAATGTATACATGTAGTCCCCTACATATGAATGAATTCCGCTCCAGGAGCACGTGCGTAAGTCCAATTTTTTTGCCGGATCTCGGGTCCGGCAAAGTGAGTCTTGTACGCCTTTGACACGAATATACAATGTAAAGCATACCAATCCACTTACCATCTGTGTCCCCTTTCCCAACACTGCCATCATGAGGCCAAACACCGTAATCATGCCTAAGGAAATGAATCTCACAGTGGGATGTTGTCTCTGCGTCTTTAAAGCTTTAGCTTCACTGATTGAACCGGAAGTAGAACCGCAGTCCATTCGTTTCCTCAGAAATTTGTAACTCGAATTTTCGTAAGTCGGGGGACTACCTGTATTTCTATCACGTTTAAAAATTTCATGATACATATTGGGAATAATAATAAGAAATTGGGAATTTGCTGTGCTGTAAAAGAAAGAAAAACACATTGGGGCATGCCGTTATCGGAAAATAATGAATCTCAGTGTGGTAAGAGTAAGCCAGTTTTGCGTGGAGCCACATCACGCCATGCTGCCGTTGATTATTTTCCTGTCAAGCACACCCTCAAGTGACTTATCATCACATATACAGTACACAACTAAAGGTATATTAATGTTGTGCAAAACAAGTTTCCCCTTCATTAAACTCTTTCTCTCGTTCGCTATTTTAGAGTTAATAAGAAAAAGAAAAAAAATAGCCTCACAAACTGTTAAAGATCACCGACACTGGAGCCTCCTTCTATAAATGTAAAAAAACAAACACACTGTTCTAACAATGTCCTGTTGAATATTTTTCCTTGTTAAATAGCAACATGGTAAATGGAAATCTGTTCACTTAGGAACACTGATTATTTCATGTGTTCACATGGGAATGAGCTGTTACCATAGAAACCAATAACCTTGTAGAAAAAAGTGGACAGTGTTCGTTTGATTGTGCTTCTCGTTGGTAACCTAGTTGAACCAGTTTAGGGATGTGTTTATTGATTGAAACGTCAAAGCACTCATGTAAGTCGGTCTGGAAAAGACCACCTGCCTGAATGTAAACGTATTTTAATGTCGCATGAATCTGTGTATTGTATATATATATATATA
>QMIH01000512.1:98031-109285 GCA_003987875.1 Clarias batrachus
TTTTAAAGAAGTGAACATTTTTAATGTACATCTCTTTATTTCCTTTAGCGAAGGACAAGAAGGGCTGTGGTGGCTCTCTACCCAGGACGGACGAGGACACCTGCCTGTTTCCTGTGGATGAGAAGGCAGTCGAGTACTACTTCGCTTCTGACGCCAGGTCCGTCACCCTCGCCTCAGTCTCCGCTTACGGTTCAGTGTTGTCTAACACGCTACTCTTAGAATACAGAAGTGTGTGCACTCACTACTAAAACCACAATGCTATTCTGTTTTTAGTTTCCCCATTAGGAGACAAAGACACAATTTTTTGTTGAACTAATTTAGAACATTATTAATATTTAAAGTTAAATTGGTAACTATTTTAAACTATATTCTAGTTTTTTTTTGTATGAAATCAGCTGCTTCTGTTCAGTTTTTAAATGTTATATCAAAAAATATATATACAATATTTCTGACAATAGTGGATTGTTGCTTCATGTGCCCTATCAAGCTTGTTTTGATTTTGACATAAAAATATTTACTTCCTAAAACAATTGGCTGAAAAATTGCATTATAATTGAGCAAAATATTTGGGAGGATCATTGTAGAAACAGATGTTTCGAGTAAATCATGATGTAATGTGTGTGTGTGTGTATCACAGTCATCCTGTTTTCCTCATCTTTTTTTGCGAAATGTCTCGATACAAACGTACGTGTTTACCCCTTTTCTCTCTCCTTCTGGATCGGTGACAGCGCCGTGATAGAGCACACAAACCGAGTCATCTTCCTGGAAGACGACGACATCGCTGCTGTGTCTGACGGCCGTCTGTCCATCCACCGGATCAAACGGAGGGCAGGAGATCATCCGACTCGCGCCATCCAGACCCTGCAGATGGAGCTACAGCAGATCATGAAGGGTGAGACAGAATAGAGCAGGCACTAGGACCCAGAGGAGTAAACTGCATTCATGCAGGGTTGATGGACTTATTCCTGGTTTCTGTACCAAACCGCAGTTATATTCTCGATTCTGATTGGTCAGATGTTGATTTATTTTTCTTTTGGTTCTTAGGATATAGTTTTAAAATATTTACTGTATAATAAGAGGATGAAAGGACTTCTGGATTTGAGGTTATCCATTTCCTGGTGGTAATGGTGGTGTCACACTTTATTAGGAACACCTGCACACATAAACATTCATGCAATAATCCAACAGGCAGCAGCACATTTATATAAAATCGTGCAGATACAGACCAAGACTGGAGAAACGTAGGTTGATCTGATGAATTTGGATTTCTTGTAGACTTTGGCACTAAAAGATTGAAATCATGGATCCAACCTAACTATTAACAGTCCATGCTGGTGTAGGTGGTGCACATTTTTGGTTGTTTGAGGCTGTTTTGGGATTAGAAGGAGGCGTCGTGTGGTATTAGTTTGTATACGCTTCCTAAAAAAATGTTTTTGCTGAGCTTTGGTTAGTTATGGTTTGCTAAGCCCCTTTAGCAATGTTTCTCAGTGGTTAAAAAAGATCCTTATAGAGGTATTCATTACAAATGAGTCCAAAAAAAGTCATTTAGTATGACCTTGTAGGTCCAGATGATGGAAGCAGGTTACTTTCAAACCTAAGAGTTAAACTGAAGGAATTCGGAAAGGAATCTAAAAAGCGCAACACCTGCCTGTCTAAACAGGTCAAATCAAAACATCAGCCCAAGTTATTCTAAACACAAATTTTTCAGAATATTGGTTACCACCAGAGGGCAGCACTACAATTATATATATATTTTTCCTCACCATGTCTTTTTCTTTCCATTATCAGAAATGTTCATGACCTACATTTCTCTTGCAACAGGCTTGTGTGGCTGCGCTCACACCATTTCTCAGCCTGAACGCTTTCCATTCGCCTTCGTCAGTCGTTCCCAAACGAGCAGAAAACTAACCGCTTTATCACGCTTCAGTGTCACGCTGCTGCCTCGAGCAGCTGGTAGAAATCTCACCCTGGAGAATATGAGCTTTTAAATAAGCTCATCCAAATGGCTTCAAAAGCAGTACACAACGAATCAGACTGCAGTTGCTCTCAGGCACACAAACACGCACATAGACACACTGCCCCATGTTATTGTTCTGTTTGGGAGTTCCTAGGTTCTCAAACAAAGGGGAAAAAAGTGACTAGTTAAGGACTGAGATCGTATCCTGGCACGGAGATCAGGTGCGACCGCCAACCTGTCGGTCCGGTTTATGTTGCCTGCAGGGGATATTTTCTTTAGCGCTCTCGTATAAGTGCACAAATACGCTCTTGTGTTCCAGTTATGCATATGTGATGTAGATGTAATACTGAAGTTGTGCACACACATCCATAGTCAGATCTTAGCTGTAGCTGTGGACTTAAAGTGCTACTCAGGTAGTTGTGTGGAACAAAGGTGGTTCTGATCTCGGTGTTAAAAGAAGTGAGGCGTAATTGTAGCATATTTCTTTTTATTTCTTTCTTCTGTTATTATTTTTTTAAACCTTGGCATAACTATAAAAATAAATTATGTTTAAAAGTGTAGCATTCCATGCACACATTACATTTCTATGACCTATGTCCTGGCTTCCTCCAGATTTAAAACTCTGTAAGAGACTGATGTGCTGAATCTAGTGCTGTTGTGTAAGTTATGGAATAATGACGGTTGAAAACAATTTGCAATGATCAATGTGATTTATTACAAATATAAATGATATGCTAAACTCCTATTAGATTTTTTTCAGTCAAACTATATTATTTTTATTTTGATGTGACATTTAACAGCACAAGGGGAATAAATTTCCATCTTCAGTCGGTATTTTCTATCCCCTCAGATTTTAGGCACAAACTATAACCTCGGAGGTTTGAGCCCAGCACATCAGCTTCGTAACCCAGTTCTGAATAGACACAACTTTCCCCTATACAGTCGACCTCCGAAATTGGCAGGGGGTTACGTTCCTAAAGAATTGTGAAAAAAAAAAACAATTTTTATCTGGTCCAAAAATGCCAATAGCTCTTTGGTTGTGCCTCAGTTGCCTTCACGTCTCTTTCTGTTTTCACGTTTGCGCAGGTAATTTCAGCTCCTTCATGCAGAAGGAGATCTTCGAGCAGCCCGAGTCTGTCGTCAACACCATGAGGGGCAGAGTGAACTTCCACGACAACACAGGTGAGACGGCACGAAGGATGATGCACGATAAAGGATGGACTCACATTCTTGATTTCACACCTCTGTGACGTTTGTGTATGTAGTGACATTAGGAGGATTGAAAGATCACATTAAGGAGATCCAGAGATGTCGGAGGCTCATCCTTATTGCGTGCGGTACCAGCTATCATGCAGGAGTGGCAGTGCGTATACACACACACACAATCTCATCACACAGAATCATGTATTCTCTTCAGTAACAGAGTGTGCGTACTTGTAGAAGGAAAAAAAAAAAAAACAAGGAGTTGGGATTTTTTTGTTTTTCTCTCTCAGACACGTCAGGTGTTGGAGGAGTTAACTGAGCTGCCCGTCATGGTGGAACTGGCCAGCGACTTCCTGGATCGCAACACACCGGTCTTCAGGGATGATGTCTGCTTCTTCATCAGCCAGTCAGGTGAGGAACATGTCCACTCCAAGGTCTTCTTATATGCAAGTTTTGTCAGTGTCACTGTCCGTATATATAATATTAAAGGTTTTTTTTTTCCTCCCTGTTCTCCGTATTGAAAAATAAATTTTGTCCCTGAATTTTAAAACCTAGGGAAATGATCCATGAGGCGTTATACGTTACACATTAGTACAAATGTGTATGAAAAAGGCGTTTTTAGGTTTTTATCACAGAATTACAGCACTATGAATGTAAGTTGCGTCTTAATAGGGTTCAGTATCTAATCTTCTGGTCTCTTTTTTTACTGTTCAGGTGAGACAGCAGACAGCCTGATGGCACTGCGGTACTGTAAGGAGCGCGGCGCCCTCACCGTGGGCATCACCAACACCGTGGGCAGCTCCATCTCCCGCGAGACCGACTGCGGCGTCCACATCAACGCCGGGCCCGAAATTGGAGTGGCCAGCACTAAGGTGTGAGGGGTTACACAAACAGTATTAATTGGGGGAGGCGAAGGGGGGCAGAATTTAATTGTAACTTATATAAATTATGCATACTATTATTATACTTAGTTTTAAACATTTGGGTTTTTCTTAATAAATGGGACCCATAATAAATAAATGAGCTGATGTCACAGACATCACGGACATCTGGACTTTAATCAGTATTAATTACCAGTGCATGTTTGCATATTTCCATATTTCCAGGACTATGCAAAAATATATATATACACACACATATTCGAATGCCCTCCTTTACAAATTTTCAATTTTTCATTTTCAATTTTCAAGAATTAAAATTTTACAAGAAATTTGTGAAACTGAGCCGAACGTTTTTTGGTGAAACAATGGTACCTGAGGAAGGAAACAAAAATTAATTCTTTGTACGCAGCGATTTCCCTGGCTGGCGATTGTGAGATTGACCAGTCAAAAATACCGTTACATATCATCAACACAACAACCTCAGAAGATAAGAGAGCTGGTTACGTGTTGTTACTGCCACCTGTACTTTAGTTCTTGTGGGAATTGAAAACAGTGTTTTTTTTGTTGTTGTTTTTTTTCACAGACGCACGAAAAGTGAAAAATGATCACTGGTGTACACTCATTATCATGTCATTACATAATACATAACACAAAATACATCTGGAGCTCCAAAAACATGTAGGTGTTCAATTTAACCAATAGAAAGGCATGATATACGAGGGCTGTTCAAGTCAAATTGGGACTCGTGATGAAATGTCTCTGAAAGAAGAAGGTGTGAAACTGGCATTTAAGCACAACTCGGAATATGGAAATGTAGAAAGAAATATAGAAACTGAAAAAAAGTCCAAGTTTGACTTGTAGATTGTAATGAACAGTTTCTGCTTAAGTGAACTTGCTGCTCAGGACACGCTTCAGCTGTTGAGAATTTACCGAATGCCCTCATTAACGTCGGATCAAGCGTGAGCGATCAGTTTAAAGCTCGATTTATTGAGGACCTCGAGCGATCGAGCAGCTGCGAGAACGTGAAATCACACGATACAGCGCTGACCACATGGGACGCATTTTATAAGCACCCGTGTTAAAAAGTGTGTCAGAGAGCAGGTACGAGGCCATGTTTGCTTTGATTGGCGCGCATATGGTGTGTATAACTGAATTTAATCTGCTGCTGTGAAATCTGGCTTCCATTATGTGAAGGTGGAGTTAAATACTGTATGCTTAATATACGAAAGAGAAAAAAAACTTTTTAATGGTTGTGGAACAAAACAGGTTCTCTGTAGCTTTACGTCTCCTTTCTCTGCCTCCTATGTTCTCCTGAGATGTAGTCGCGTTCATGTCCATGTTGTTAAACATTTGGCTTTCGCTAAAGAATAAAAGCCGGGGGGGGCGGGGGGGGGGTAAAAAAGTATTTGTCAAAATTTTTTTGTACATATTTGACAAACATAACTCGCGTAAAAATATAACGAAAATTAAATTTCACATGCCGCACTCAGGCACGATGACTACCAGACCTGTTGAATTAAGAAATCACAAAGCTAAGCACGCTAAAAGATCACAAAAAGCAACACGTCACGATCTAAAGATATTCAGGAAAAGATGAGGAGGGAAAAAAAGTAATTGGGGGTAAATACTTTTTCACAGCACTGTATTTACTAGGCTAATTTACAGAAACAAACAAAAAAAACAACAACTTTCTCACAAGGTGGTTACAAGAGCAGTGAATCTGTAATAGTCATCTTTCATTAAAGTACCTCCCCTACGTGGAAGTCTGAGGGTTGTATACATCGACTTTCTCATCTCGCTTTCCTGGGGAGGATAAATCCGTTCATCCGTTATCCTCCCACCCAAAGCTCTTAGCTTCAAGCTAATCAGGTTGCCAGATTGAGCCTGTGAAAGCTATTAAAGTGTGCATGGGGGATGTAGCTTGTAGCTTAGTTCCTCTCTGGTTCCTCGCAATTGCTGAGGTCAGTTCAGTTCAAGTGCAAAAAAAAGAAGGTTTTGTAGTAGAGAGAGTTGATGACGGAAGAAGATTTAATGTTTATTTCTTACATACAGTAACCATTCTTAAAACATTTTCCATTTACCTTGATAGAAAGCAAAGGCTGAATCCCAAGTGTGTCTTGGCAGTTTCCAGGAGAGTTTAATTAACATGTGAGAGTTCATAATATGCATTAATTCAGTTTAATATATAGATTTGCTGAGAAGAAAAGACTGCTATTTTGAGTGATACCTCATATCAGACTTCGCACTGTTTTTCCTTTTCTTTTCCTGCATGAACGCATTAAAATAATAACCGAGTAGAAAAAAAATCGTTCAATCTGAAAGAGCATGAAATATGTGCGTCTCTGCATGACAGAACAAAAGAAGGCCTCTAAGGACCGAAGATAACGAGATGACGAGTAGGAGGAAGATGATAGCCAAGACATATGTTAACGTGGGCTAGAAGGATTGTGCAAACCTTTTATAACTTTTAACTTCTCTCTCTCTTGCTTATCTGTAGCATATGTGTTTCCCAAAAAAAAGAATTAATAACAAAAAATATTTTGGATCATAATGGAAGTCTAAAGGCACGGATTATGCTTTCTATGAAATACGTGTGTGCGCAGAATCCTTCCCAAGAGGACTTTTAACATTTATGATATTGGATGACATTTATGAATGAAGTCTTCAGTATCAGCCATATGAAAATCATCAGGAGTGCACACGTTATTGTATCTTTGGTACCAGTAACGTCCATCACATCAATTAACGCTTCAATATCTAGTATTTCTCTTTTGTCTTTCAGATTGTCTGGTTTTCATCAGTAGAATGTGTGTGAGAGAGAGAGAGAGAGAGTGAATCAGATGTGCTACACAAAACAAAACCAGGCCATTTATTAATTAATTGTTCAAGTTAGATGCATGTTTGTACGTGAATATGTTTACTTAATCGGTCATTGTTTGTATTTTTGCAGGCGTACACCAGTCAGTTCGTGGCCCTCATCATGTTCGCCCTGCTCATGTGCTCGGACAGAATCTCCATGCAGCCCAGGAGGCGAGAGATCATTCAGGGTCTCAGAGTGCTGCCAGGTACACACTTGTGTCTCATACACCTTGTTTCTGTCTTTCTCTTAAACACGCAAATCATTCAGAGAGGTTAGAGATGCAGTTTCCTCAAACACGTCCATGTTTGAGATTTACATTTGAGTTTATAGACTCGCGCTGGCTTTTTTGAAACTGAAAAAACTTGCATGAAAAGCCACCGGTTTGACTCCTGATGTTTTCCACTGATCATCTCGGTGTGAACGTTCCAATTTTGATTGAGAAGAACATGTTTTTTTTTTTCCTGTCAGGACCGAACCTTATAAGATCGACAAAGTCGTCCAAGTCAAAGTGGGACTTTTGATTGATTGAGAATAAGAGAACACAATTATAAAAAAGTCAAAACTCTATATAACCCTCTGCTACACCAATGCACTTATCCCAGCATTTCATTAATGCTTGGATACTATCAAAGTATTACGTCTGAAACGCTGGCCTCCCAGGAACTCCTTAAATGTCCGTAATGTGGAAATTATTTGAATTGAGGTCAGGACCGTAAGGGTGGATGTGGCAATAACTACCAGAAGAGTTCCTGTAATGTGCAAGTTGGCAACAAGTTATTTGTCGAATTTTCAAAAAAAATTTTTTTTAATTAATTAATTAATTTTTATTAAAACCATTTTTTATTTATTTTTTTTATTAAAATTTTTTAGTCTTTATTTTTTAAAAATATTTTTAAAAAATATTTTTTAATTATTTTTTTATTATTTAAATTTTTAACTTTTTATTATTTAAAAAAAATTTAAAAAAGTTTTTTATTAAAAAAATATTTTATAAAATTTTTTTTTAATTTTATTTTTAAAAAAATTAAATTTTATTTAACAAATGTTTTTTTATATTTAAATTTTTTTTTTTTAAATTAAAACCATTTTTTAGTTAATTTTTAAAATTTATTTATTAAAAAAAATTAAAATATAATTTTTTTATTATTATTTTAAAAAAATATTTAAAAAATGTTTTTTTATAAAAAATTTTTTTTGATTTTATAAAAAAAAAGTTTATTTTTTTATATTTTAAAAAATGTTGTTGTTGTTGTTGTTGTTTGTTTTTTTAAAGATCGGCTGTTTACCCCAATGAATGTTCACGGGAATGACCGCAGTGGGTTGCGAGCCACCTCGGGCCGGGATCATAAATGTGCTTGAAGTCTTGTTTAAATGTTAATCGGTTTTCATTCGTGAGAAATTTCATCACGCGTCCCAGTTTGACTTGAACGTCCTTTTGTAGTTTGTTTTTATTTATTTAGCACTTAATAGATGATAGATAGATGATGTTAACAAAAATCCTGCTATCTAAACAAACTACTTGAGAGATTAGAGGAATAAAGTGCCAGTCAGACAGCAGCACGAGTGTTCAGAGAATCATCGTGTTGACTTTATATCTCCGTGGTTTTGTATTCGCCATCACACAGTGCTTCTCATGACCACTAGAGTCGTCTTCAACCACATGTGCAGCGACAGCTTGATTTGCACACAGCTTGTAGAAACCCTCTCAGAGTCATCCCTGCATGGGACCCTGAGGACACGAGTCTTGACTACCGCATTCGACGGACCGCTGTTTGTCCTGCATGTGGGATCGGTTAGGTTTAACCTCACACTCCTGTTAGATTAAAAACCTGACACCTTGATAAAACGGATCGGCACGTTAGCCTGTTGACGGAGGTGTGGTGTTAAACTCGTCCTATACTCCACGTTACTGCTGTCATTAAAGCATTTAAAGCTTTATAGTATAGGTGTGTGTGTGTGTGTGTGAGAGAGTGTGCGTGCATGCAAGTTTATATTTATGTTTATCCCTTTATGAGAGTTAAACTTCCCCAAGGTTTCTGCATTCCAAAGCCATGTAATGATCAAGTGAACATTTGGCTTTTATTTGAGAAAAATGTCATAAAAAAAATAAAAGCTGAACAAGAGATTTTCTTTCAGTTATGAGAGCCGGGGTGATATCAGGACACGGTGACCTCATGCTGCTGATAGGTCGTTATCTGTCCTCGTTCGAGGAACTTTGCGTGTGTGTGTGTACAGTATTGACCATCACTGCTGGAATCCTCTACTGGACCTCAAGTATCTGATGGGAAGACTTCATTGCCACCTCTCTGTCTCTCTCTTTCTGTCTCTGTGTCTTGTATTGTAGCTTCTTCTTGCTGTCTTACTTTCAGTCTCTCTGTGCTCTTTGTCTTTTTTGTCCCTCTTTTTGTCTGTCTGTCTCTTTTTCTACCTCTCTCTGTGTATTTTATTGTAGCTTCCCCCTTTATAGCTTCCTCTTGCTGTCTCTGTCTCTTCTCTCACTTTGTCATTCTTTTGTCTCAGATTCTCTCTCTCACTCTCTGTGTGTCTGTGTTTTATTTTAGCTTCCTCTTTATATCCTCCTCTTTTGCTATCTCTCTTACTGTCTGTCTCTTCTCTCTCACTTTCTTTCTTTATCTATCTCACATTGTCTTTCTTTCTCTCTCTCTGTTTATTTCTTTGTCTTTCTCTGTCTCTTATTGTAGGTTCCTCTTTATATCTTCCTATATTGCTGTCTCTCTTACTGTCTCTTCTCTCTCTTTCTCTCTCTCTGTCTCTCAGTTTCAGGAATGTGTTGGCAGCGTTGCACTCCTCCTACACTGTAGCTCACTCTTCTCATTAGACTCAAAACTGCTGATGTTGTCAATAACAGCTGTCTGTGTTTGTCTGTGTGTGTTTGTGTTTTGGCTTTTATGACTTTTAATATCATTTGTGTGTGTTTACTTTGGCACAGCTGCTGTACTTCAGTCCTTTTTCTCGAGTATCAAAAGGACAAACGCTCAGAGTTTCATGTGAGACGAGTGTTGGAGTTTGAGTGCGGCTTTGTGGCGCAGTAGGCACGGTTACTTTACGCATTAGCATTAGATGGAACGGATGGGAACAAAGCGAGGCGGCATATTTTTTTCCCCCCATAGTTATTGTCATTGGCAACTTGCAGCACTCATAATTTCTAATGGGAAAATCCATGAGAAGATCATGGGAACTTTTTCGATGGTGGTCCTCAATGCCATTGTGTGAGGTTTTGTGTTTCAGCCACCGAGCAGGAAAATATAACCGGCCCTCACACACAGTGTTTTCAGGCACATGTGACAGTTATGTAGTCACACTAGCTGGCCCTATATCGGTTGCTATGGTCACGGCACAGCTGTAAACACACAGTATTTCGGGAGAGTTTGGAATTGTCTTTGCGGTGTACGAGCAGTCACATGTGTTTAAACAACGGAAGGAGACACGTCATGGTTTCTCCAGCTACTCTCTTCACCTGACCTGATGTTGTCCTCGTGTGCTTATGTTGACCGAATGACAGAAACAAACCACGGGGAAATCTGGAGCACTCGATTGGTCAGACCGAGTCACATGTCCAACTGTTATTTGGATTTGGGAGTCACATGCAAGTGTGGTTTGAATCATGGTCCTGGTGAGAAGATACACCAAAAAAAACATTATATTCCAGTGTATGATCAGAATATAAATCTCTCTCTCTCCAAAAATATAACTTTATAGAAATTTCTGACTAAGTCATTATTGTATTTGAAGAGTAGGTGAATGGCAGGTACAAACCAACATAAAATAAATATATATGTATACTGTAAATATTTTATAATTAAGACATGCTTAAGCTTTTGTGTTCTTTCTTTCCTTCTTAAATAAGAAAATGATTATATTTTATAGAAATGATAAAAATTATTTAAAATATAAAATAAAATTATAGAGAAAATACTTTATATTAAAATGTCCAAATTCTTTTTATAAATAAATTTTATTTGCTTTGTTTATATGCAACATTCATTTCTTTTTCTTCTCTCTGTTTCTTTAATAGTTTCCAAAAATTAATTCAACATTTCATATCAAAATGTACATGAGTTTTTCTTTTTTTCTTTTTTCTTTTTCTTTTATATTTTTTTTGGAAGTCAGCAATATATAAAGTCGCTAAAAAGCTGATTTACTGAATTTATATATTGCTAATAAATTCTTTACAAAAATAATGATAAAAAATATTACTTTTTTATATAATTTTATATAATTTTAACGTATATATATATATATATATATATATTTTTTTTTTTTTTTTTTTGGGGGGGGGGGGTCAATTTTCTACTAGAAAACCTTGGGTCCTGGCATTCATGTAGTTACCAC
>QMIH01000512.1:113512-126908 GCA_003987875.1 Clarias batrachus
TTTATTTATTTTTACATATTTTAATATATATAAAATATATTATATATATTAATATATTACCTATATTACCTGACGTAAGATTCATGCAGATAGTCTATCATAGAAATATAGTTGCTGAGTTTAAAAAGAGGAAAAAACAAAAAGAAAAAACCTAAATTGTTGACTTTTAAAAAAAAATGATGCATACGGTAGCTCGTTCGGTTATTGTTCAGCAGTGACTGTTTTTACCAGAACGTTTGTTAAACTCGCTCCTAGGCAAGTCCATTTTAAAAAGATCTCATAATGCCTCAATTATCCACCAGGATTCCGCCCCTGTACCGTCCGAAATGTTTTTCGCAGACCGCCACGCCAAATGCTGAATTTAACTGAATGTATCTTTTAATTTATTATATATTCCCATTTGTGTCTCAATGCAGGTGGACTGTCCAAGGAACTTGGCGAAGTCAGTCACAGTGGAGTAACGCTTCCCTGGTTTCAACACCTTCAGAATGTGACCTTAAAAAAAAACAAACACACACACTCACCCACACACATACACAAATACTGGAATTTAAAAAGAAAAAGCTTTTCTACATTATTTCAGTCTCAACCCTGTTTCCTCCCGATCCTCGACGCGAGGAGTAGCAGCTGTCGATTGTATCATCCTTTTCGTTAGTGGTGGCAGGGTGCAGAGCGGCTGTCTTTAACCTCTGTAATGTGTGGCTTTAATAATTATGCTTTGATTTTTTTATTTATTTTTTTTACAGTAAATAATCTGACATGGACACCAAAAAAAACCCGAAATCTTATATTATTGTTTAAGTCATGCTAGCTTATTTATCATCAGAGATTGTCCCTTTCTCTTTTGCTGCTTGACGTTAATCCTGTCTGTTTTAGAGTTTTGGGTTTGTTTCTGCATGGTTGCTACATGCAGACCTTGATTTAATACCTCGACATACTCAAAGTGGAGAAATCAGAACTTAATCATGCAATCCTCATGCCATTCAGTGCCTTGTCTGGCACACGTTCCCAACTTGTTACTGAAATCTTTCTGTTTTCTGTATTTACTTGAATTTAAATTTTGCTGCAGTTACTTCATAATGTTACTGTCTTTACCTGTTACCTGGTGTGTGTGTGTGTGTGTGTGTGTGTGCGTGTGTGCGCGTTATCTTATTCGTTTCATGATCGTAGTTATTTAACTTATTTTAAACTCCTCAGACCTACACCTGTTCATACCACAGCGGCGTCTGAACCTAAAGATGACTGGATCACTTTTCTGTTTATTTCTTTTCACTCGGATGTCGCTCTGCACAATCTAAGAACGAACGATGAATAGTTTGAATGTTTAGGTCTCCAAAGTCATCTCTTTTCTAACAGACAGGTTTTTTTTTTTCTTTCTTTTTTTTCTCCCACCAAAATGGGGAAGAAAGTTCAGGACGCTCACATTTTTATCTCATTAAACATATGAGCAGTTGAGGGTTAGGGGCCTTGCTTAAGGGCCCAGGTGCTGGGGGCTTAAACTTGCGATCTTCCGAGTCCAAGACCGTAACCACTCGGCTACCTTTGCCCCATTTTTTGCACTTCAATTCGTTTTGCAAAATCAGGACTGATGTGCTGAATTATGAGCCTGGCTTCCTAATAATGATTTAGAAATATTTTTCTTTTCATTAGTTTGAAATTATTATAATTTTTTTTACTTTGAAGAATATGATTTTCAAGTTTACATTGTATGAACGCGAATGGAAGTAGAAAATCACAGAAAACATGAAGTAAAATGTTCTCTCTCTTCTTTTTTTTTTTTTTAAATGTCTGTACACAGCTAATCTGTACCTTGCCACCTTCCTCGTCTTTGAATGTTACTATGATGGGACCATATGCTTCATGTGTGCTTTAGTTCTAGGGCTCTTCTTCTTCTTCTATGTTCCTTTTTAATGTTTATTACTATTTTTTTTCTTTGAAATTATATTCTTTATGACTAATGCCTATATACCCAAGTGTAAAAATCTCATCTTATTTTTTAAAATCATTTATCATCATTATTTTATTATCAATATTTTTTTTTGTTCGAGTGATTTGTTAAGAAGGATCAAACAGGTTAAATGCTGAGGTACTTGCACGTAACATGCAGGTTTATCAGATTTTAAGTGCTTCTCAGACTCTTTGTGGGAGTTTCACTGACTAGCGCCGAGTTGAACATGTTGCACGCTCTCAATTCGTCAGAATCTACAGTACATGACTATCAAACATTTTCTATTTATTGTTACTCATTTAAATTCCCTTCTTTAAGATCCTGCTCGTTTATTCGAGCAGGCAGACTGAAGAGCGGAACCGTACATTCATGGGATTAGAACCTAATAGGGGAAACGATCCTTGTTAATAAATGCTGCTAAGTCTCTTGTAACAGAGTTTTAGAGCCTTACTTTCCTGATTGAAATGACGCCATCGTATCAAGCCGTGGTGTTTAGAATGTGGTTATGGGATTTTATTACAATCCGAGTAGTTGCAATAAAATGATCGATAATCCTTTGATTGTTTTCTTGTCTGTTTTTTTTCTTTTTCCCCAAAGTGCAATTTGTAATTTGATTTATTTTTGTTTCAGTGGGGAAACCCAGCATTGTCAAGGTTATTATACGAGAGCTGTACAAAAGTAATGCAAAAGTGGGGACAATCTTTTAAAATTATTTTTTTTAAAATTAAGTATCACAGGTCGTTTAAATTACAATCTGAGTTCTTTAAAAAAAACGTTTCGGGAACTCCCACGTGTTTACTGTAAGTTTTTAATAGATATTAGCTTTCTACCAGTCACTTGACTAGAAAGTATCATTCAGGTTTCAGTGGGCCCAATCCTCAGATTATATTCATAAATAAATAAATCTGTACAGAAATCTTTGCTTGGTAAAACGTTTTCCTTTTCAGAGTAGAAAATTGAAACCATTAACTATGCATTCAACCTTTAAAATGGCACCTAATAGGCAAAATTCACTTTTTATTCATTTCACAATCAGATACTTTTTGACTTTGAATCCTTTTTCAATTTTTTCGATTTTCCCACTAATGTGACTTCATATAAGGAAATATATTTTAGGAAATAGACTTTTATAAAAATCAACATTGTTATTTGTGGAAAATACAAACCACCTAGCTACCTAGTAGATCACTTCTAACCTTACCTTAACACCTTAACACACCTGTTTGTGAGGCTTAAAAGAAGAAGCCCAGAGACCAGATGTGTGGGATCAGTTGCCCAGGAAACCGTCAATCACTTTGGTGCACTGAACAATCTGTACTTTCAAAATGTCATTTCTGTGGAAAGTACTGTAATGGAGTATTTGTATGTTGTTTCTTGCCACATTTATATCGCACACTCACGCACAAAAAAGAATGTAACAAATTTAGGACTGTTTATTCAGCCTGGTGTGTGTGCTCCATGACTGTGAAACTGGTGTAAGCTACAGTAGATTTCAAAATGCTCCTAAAACTGCATTACTAGAACTCGAATATGGCTCCTGCACATCCGATGCTGTCTGTCAAGGTGATGCATGTGAGAAGGAAGTGAAAAGTGGCAAGTGGCAGCACCTCTTTTTTTTTCTTTTTTTTATTTATCAGTATGTTTTTCTCCTTGCATATTCTGGATGAAACCTGAATTTTATGAACTTGGGAGAAGGTGGTGTTTTCTAGAGTTCCAAGAAAAAGACTGGTTTCAATTATAAGCTTTCTGGGGCAGTTTTTTTGTTGTTGTTTTTTTTTTGTTTTGCTGTATAAGAGGATCAGTAGCTTCGAGTAACTAGGAGATCTTTTTAACATCTTACTCTTTCTGGGAAAAGCTTGGAAGCTCACTGAGAATTTAGTGACCTATGTACTTGATGCTCAGCAGGTCATTGTAGACATGGTGACAGGAAGAATCGGCACTTGTTTTCTAACCTTTGGAAATATTACAGGCAGGTTTTATTTATTTATTTATTTATTTTAAATCACTGTTTTTAGCAGTAGCATAAGGTAGTGTTGCGTGCTGGATTCCTAAACGCTTGGACAACTTTGGCGCTAGGCTTTTACACCCCGTTCCTCAGTTGAATGCTTTTCAAAGCTGATAAACATCTGTATTAGTTCTTCTGAAAACGAAATTAAGCACTATTTCTTTCTAAGGCTAGTCGATGTTTCATTCTCGAGAAAAGCACTTATCGGTCATCTTCGGTCGGGCGTTTAGACAGTCGCGCAAACACAGAGAGATTTACTGCCCTGTTATGTAGAAACCAGACTCCAGCTGCCAAACAGTAATCAACATTTCGGTTAACTCGTGTTGCCGAGACTGCTGACAACTGTTTTCCCCTGAATTATTTTCCTCAGCATTGATCACTCTGTAATAATGGTGTCATTTGTTTAGTTATTTCAAGATTAGGACATATTTTATCCTCATTCCCAAATACACGGTCCGTAATATTTCAAAGGCTTGACAGGACTGAGAGTGTGCTTATATTTATACACTGTTGTTACTTGCCCCAGGTGAGATTAAAGGAGCATCACATGCTTGAAACAATCTTATCGATCCACAATTTTTGAAAGGGTGCCAATAATTTTGTCCAGCCCATTTTTGTGTGACATTGTCACATTATCTTTTTTTCCCCTCCCTTTTTTTGTTTTGTTCCAATACACACAAAGAGAATAAACGTGTGTATAGCAAAACACGTGTTAATGCAGTACTTTTCTGAGAGAAATACTTGATTTTCCGGAAAATGTTCAGGGGTGCCAACAATTTCGGCCATGACTGGATATGTAATATACTACATACGGTATACGACCGATGCCATGTTGTTGAACATCTCGTTCCAGATGTTTGCTCTCATAATCACCGCCACTCTTCTTTCCAGTGGAGCTGTGGGGACTTTAGAAGAGAATGTTTGAGATCAGGGACACTCATGTCCATTTAGTCCCACATTAACACACACCAGGTCGTAGTGGAGGAACTCGCTGTGTGCACATTGGCACCGTGACGCTGGAGCAGGTCTCGGCCTCTTCCAGTTCAAAGGAAATGCAATGCTACAGCATCGACAGAGTTCTTTTCTTTCCTTTCATTCTTTTGCTGTTTTTATTTGGTTTATAAGTAACAGATAGCTAGATTGTCCCGTCCTTCCTTCCTTCCTATACAACCTAGCCCCTATACAAAAAAAAAAAAATTGGACCACCTTTTGCTTTGGTTACGACCGTGACATCGTTTCGATAAGTTTCTGCAATGTCACTACATGTATTTCCGTCCACAGTTTCTTTAATGTCTCTCCATAATCTTGCATATTGATGATGGGAGAGTCGGTCCGCTGTGTAAAGCGCATCCAGAACGTACAGATTCATAATGGAGTCTGGACTCTGATGTCTCATGCTCCTTGAACCCCTCCTAGGCAATCTGAGCCTGATGAATCCTGGGATTGTTATTTTGGATTACGTCCGTGCCATCAGGGAAGAGGAAAAAAAATCCATCGATGGCAAAACCTGGTCACTCAGGTTCTCATTTCATTTTCCGAAGCCTAAAACTGAGCACCTGAAGCAACCCCAGATCATAACACCGCCTCCACTATGCGAGCATCCGCTTCACTCTTTTTCCAATGCTCCACAGTCTTTTCTTTATGTTCTCCAGCAAATAGATGCCTTTCTTTTTCAGATTAGCCTCACCTATTAGGTGGCGTTCTTATGGCCTAACAGCTGTTTAGTCCCAATCCCTTGAGCTCTCTTCACACTGAGCAGTTTTTTTCACTAAGCATTTCAGTGATCTCCCATCACGCTCATTCGGGATGTTTTCCCGACCACATGTCTTCCTTGAAGTTTATAGTTCACCACTATCCTTACAGGTTTTAATAATTCGTTTTTAAGTTCTTAACCTAATTTTAGCAAGTTCGCCGTTCTCCTTAGTTGTTTTCTTTGCTTGGTGCAGGACAGTAAATTAACCACTACTTCTGAAACAGAGGAACATCTTTGCCTCGACCACAGGATATGTCTTAGGGTTAAATATCTTGTTCCCAACTGAACCTGCAGTAATTATCCAATTTGCTTAACCATTTGCTTAGTTAAATCGTTCTCTTTTTCTTTTCTAAATTGTTTAGTTTTCTTGCTTTTCTTATTAGCAATTAAGAACTTTCTTTCCTTCCTTTTCCTGTAAGATCTTCTTTGTTCCGTTTTTTTAAGCTTGTTTACTTATTTTTCTTTGTTATTAGCAACAGATTTTCTTTTACTTACTGCCACATGACTTAGTGTCCACCCTACACACACACACACACACACACACACACAGCTGAGTTGTTCATCCATCCTGAGGTTAATGGGTTCAAAGATCGTTGTTGTTTGACTCAAACAGTTTTGTGTTTTTTTTTTTATTTTTCCAGCTCCGCCTGGGTTTATGCTGAACAGTCGGCTGATGTGACAGATCGACGACAGACCCATTTCTGTTGTCCGGTCAGCTGAAATTGGGATCAACAAAGAAGAGGTTTGGGGGAAAAAGCCCAGACATCCTCATGGCTGCTGTAACTGTCAGGACAAAACATGTTTTTTTTTTTTGTTTTTGTTTTTTTGCAAAACATTGTGCAGATGAAGACGACATCATCGACTGCGACAAAAAAATAATAAAAAAGTTGGTTTCCCACTGTGGTCTCCCAGTGTGCTAGAGAATGTTCAGGGAGACGACACCACTGACACGAGCAGCGCGCACATACGGGAGAAGACGTTTAAGTTTTTCTGAAATTTTTGTTTGCTTTATAAAATATAAGAATATCTAACCACAATACTTATTGTGCTAATAAGTTAGCAAAATGTCTAATTTATTTTAACAGAACTTTGTTTATTCTTAAGAATACATACTATATAGGAGGTCACTTAAACGCTAATTCCCGTCTCACATATGTGGTTTCGCGCGGTGGCCATGAGTATAATTCATCATGATTCACCATTCATTGCTGTGATTATGTTTCCATCTCCATTTAACACGTTGAATTTTTTTTTTTTTTTTTGCCGGTCCTTGCAGAACTTCGCAGATCGTTGGGTGCTCAAACCACATAAGGGTATAAGTGAACTCAAATTCATAAAAAAATAAATAAAAAAAAAACAGTAAAACCAGTGTCATGTTTAATAATGAAAGTAAGAGCACAATGTAAAGAGAGCTCAGGGGATTTGAACTAAACAGAAGACTTCACACAAAAATCATTTATCATTGAGGCTAACTGATTTATTTATTTTTTCCATTTGCTTGGGAGCATAAAGAATGCACAGTGGAGCATGTGGTCCAGATCTGCCCCAGGTCCACAGTGACGGGAGTATCAGGGTAAGAAGAGAGGTGGATGAAACGCTGCTCCCATCATGCCTAGTGGTTACCGTGCAAGCCAGTGTGGCCAGTGTACTTGACAAAAATCTGGTTCTCAGGGTTCCTCCCACAGTCCAAAGACATGCAGACTAGGCTAATTGTCCGGAGTGTGTGTGCCCTGTGATGGGGTGATGTACCCCGCCTCATGGCCTAAGCCTCCTGGACTCTGTACACAGGATGTAGATGGTAGAGACGATGAGTGAGTTCAGCTGACATCCTGAATGTACTGAATGATCAGGTTTTTCCATCATGTCGATGTCCAAGATAACAATGCCAGGATCCAAAGATCCACTGAGCACAAATTGTGAAAGAGTGGTTCATGAGCGTGAGACATCATTTTCAGAGTCCAGACCTTAACCCCATTGAGAATCTCTGAGATGTGCTGAAGAAGACTGAACGCAGCGTTCCGGTTTATTATATTCAAGGGCCAAGTCTGTATTATAAGAATTCTTTAACCTTATTAACTGGGTCTCTTACTGTTCAGTGATGTCATGTAGCGATCCCTTGGCAAGCCTCATCTTTAACAGGAATCTTATGGACGTGCCAGTGCAACACGCGCATGGGAATTTTGCTCCACACAGACGTACAGTGAGAAGAGTTCAAATAGTTTCACACCAGTTTACCCAGTAACATGCCTGTGGAGCTGCAGGAAAACCTCAGTAAGTAGTGTTTAAATTACATAATGGCCGTGTCATTGTCCTTACAGCTGTTATTACTGAGAGTTTTATACACACACACACACACACACACACACACACACACACACACACACACACACACACACACACACACTTGCGCACATACACACACTTACACATGTATCATGACCTCAACTGTCATCTTTAACATTTTTTCATTTTTAACAACAGCTGCTCTAATTGTTTCTGAGCGATCTCCTCCCAGCTTCATGTGGCCTACATTCCCGTCTCAGTATCTCTGCAAAACCTCCACTACATCACTTCTTCCTTTCATCACTTCTCCTTTTCCCTTCTTACTTCCTTTCTTTTTAGTTATTCATTGCCAAAATTAGACCTTAGATTCTTTCTTTCTTAGTTATATTTTTATTTTCTTTCTTTCTTTCTTTCTTTCTTTCTTTCTTCTTTCTTTCATAGTTATATTTTTCTTTTTTTTCTTTTTTTATTCTTTCTTTCATAGTTATATTTTTCTTTTCTTTCTTTTTTTATTCTTTCTTTCTTAGTTATATTTTTCTTTCTTTCTTTCTATTTCTTTTTTCGTTATTTTTTTCTTTTTCTTTTTCTTTCTTTCTTTTCATTATATTTTTCTTTCTTTCTTGCTACATTTTTCTTTTTTTTCTTTCTTGCTACATTTTTCTTCCTTTTCTTTCATTTTTCTTAGTTATAGTTTTCTTTCTTTCTTTCTTTCTTGTTACATTATTCTTTCTTTGTCTGTTTTCTTCCTTTTCTTTCTTTTTTTCTTTCTTTCTTAACGGTATTTATCTTTCTTTGTTTTTCTCTTTTGTTTTTTTGCTTTCTTTCTTTTTTTTTCTTCCTTAGCAACTTTTTCTTCTCTCTCAGTATCGTTTATTTATTTATTTATTTATTTATTTATTTATTTATTTGTAAAACTTAGAAGGATTTCTTTCTTCCATTTACAGTATGTTGCTTTCTAACCCGATGTCCCACAGAATAACATCATTCCACAGACACACATTTGCACTTGAGTGTAAGTCGGTCTGTTATCTGTGGGCTGCGCGCGGCTCCTCGGTGAGCTCATTTAGTCCACTTCCTGTCTCTGACACATGAAGAGCTTGTTAATGGAGTTGAGTCTGCAGGCAGGATTTATAAACACTGGTCTGGAGGGTCTCGTGCACTCGGAGTTACCGGAATAAAGTGGACTCAGTAAATGCTCATGTCAACAGTTATGTGGAAGTTTAGTGGAGCTAAAAAGATCTGGACTGAGTTTCACTATAACGTCAAATCAATATTGGTTGAGTGAGATTACAACTGAACACACACTCGTTCTGTTATCAATGTTTTGGAAGCTGGCTTCGGTCTTGGACACATTTTTTTTCTCGTGTGTGTATGCTTTGCAGTTTTGCTCCAAGCACTTCATGGACATTTTTGTTGAGCAACGTCTAGAGTTATCCTGAGATGTAGGGGAAGAAACGATGATGATGTGAGGATGGTGTTGGAGTTTGGTTGGCCTTCAGGGTCTGAGACTCCTGGGTCTGATAAACGAGCGGCTGCATTTTTAATCTTATTAAGAAAACGTGCCAGAAATGGTTACAGTCACCCCCATGTGGGACGCGAGCTGTGCGTCAGGATGCAATAAAAATAATGCAAGATTTACTGGTGTGTGTGTGTGTGTGTGTGTGTGTGTGTGTGTGTGTGTGTGTGTGAGAGAGAGAGAAAGAGCTAATTAGCTAGTGAGGCTGGTCAGGGTCACAGGGTTTAAATTATGCGACGAGTGTGTTTATATTGTTGGGGAATCAGGAAAGCTGAAGTGAACCGACAGGAACAAACGCAAAAAATAACAAACGACTGGGAAAAGAAAAAAGCAGCCGTGCTCAGTCCCTTAGATCAGACCAATTATCAGCTTGAGAGATCATTGCTTTCTTAGTCTGTTTCTCTTTTCAGTTTTAGCTATAATTTCTTTCTGTCTTTCTCAGCTACGTTATTTATGTTTCTTTCATTATTTGTTTACTCATTTCTTAGCTAGACTGTCTTTCATTCTTGTCATTTTTTTCTTTCTTTCTTAGACATTTTTATTACCTTGTTTTGCACTTAGCTAGATGTGTTTCTTTCTTAACTACTATTTCTTTCTTTTTTCTTTATTTCTTTCATTCCATTTGCTTTCTCAGCTGGATGATGCCTGTCTTTCTTTTATCTGGCTTCTTTTGTTTCTTTCTATTGCCATTCTTTCTTTCTTAGTTAGAGTATGCCACTTTCTTTCTTTCTTTCTTTCTTTCTTTCTTTCTTTCTTTCTTTCTTTCTTTCTTTCTTTCTTTCTTTCCTTTGTTTCGTTGTATCTGATTTTGACTGTCGATCGTTTTTCTTAGCTACTATTTTCTTCCTTTCTTGCTTGCTTTCTTTCTTCCTTTCCATCTCTTTTTTAGTTAGATTATGTACGTTTCTTTCTTTATTTGCTACTATTTCTGTCTTTTTTCTTGCTTAATTTCCTTCCATCTTTCTTAGCTATTTTTTCTGACTTTTTTCATATATTCTTTTTTTATTTCTTTCCTTATTAATTACTGGAGAATTTGCATTTCTTTATTTCCTTCTTACGCTCTCTTTCTTTCTTAGCCAGACTATGACTGTCTGTCAGCCTAATTTAAATTAGTCACCTAATTTGAACTCTGTGACCCTGACCAGCCTTATGTCGGTCACCTTAATGAGAACATGCCGCCCCCCCCCCCACCCTACACACACACACACACACACACACACACACACACCATAAAAACCTTTTATTGCATCCTGACGCACACCGTTTTTGTAAGCGTTTCCTGAAAACACTTGCAAATTGCACGAGCTAGTTTTATCTGTTCCTGCTTAGAGACGTCTTTTCATTCCAGATGTTTGTGTTCATACTCGGCTCCATCCCAATCCAAAAACATCCATATCAGACACAATTCGGACTAAAAGCTCACACCCAGAAGAGCGATAAAACCTTAACCGCACTCTAACACCAGCCTTACATCATCATTCTTCCTCCCCTAATGTATATATTAGGACAGCTCTAGATAGTTAGAGAAGCACGATGTAGCTGAGGTTGAGGAACTGTCAGAGTGAGAACGTGGTGTATTCGGATGTAAAGTCGAACACGAGGCTCCACGAAACAGCTCCGGATACAGAATACAGATTGTGTGTATGAAGGTTAGTTAGTCACGCTGCTCGCCTTCAGCATGTGTTACAAGTTAGCAGTGTTGTTGGTGTGAGCTTCGAGCACGGGCGATGTTAAATCTAACCAGACACGGATTGGGTAGGCGATGACTCGAATGTTGCGCAATCTGACTCGTATAATGGAGTGCACTGACACCAGCTGCAGGAAAGGTCTCCAGAAGTTCATTTAATCCTTCCTGAAAGGAGAGAGAGTAGGATCCCGAGGGCTGTCGGCTGCCGCTGCAGTGCTGGAGCTCCGGTCGCGCTTCTGCCTGGCTGTTCACGAGCGAACCGGAGCTCAGGCGCTGACAGAACCCTGAGCTAAGCGAAGCCAAATCACAAAACACACATTTTTTTTAGGGTTTTGCATTAGGCACTGTGTAGAGGTATCAATGGAAGAAAAGAAAAACAAGCCGTTTATCAAATGCATTTATAAAAACAGAAACACACAAACACACACACAAGCACATGTATTCAATATATATATATATACTGTATGTACACCTACACACATGTACCAGCTGATACATTTTCAGTATTCGTGTCCCTGCAAAGTACCTCACATCTGCTTTGAAAAAAAAAAAAAAACGATCTCGTCTTTTTCCACTCGCCGATATGAGGTTTCGATTTCCACCCTCTCTAAATCCAACCGCAGCACTCGAGGAACACACATGCAAAACAAATCAAGCACTTATTTATCACTGATACAGAACAAATGTGTCAAAAAAAAAAAAAAAAGCAAAATGTGCGACAAAACCACTTCAATCATCATTTTTTATGTGTGTGTTTGTTTTGTGTTCTGCATTAGGACCATTACACACAGCCCTGTATTAGACTCGCACACGCTCAGAAGACGTCCTGCAATAATTTAGAAGCCGAATTCGCTGAAAGTCAAACCTGAAAAATGAACCACGCAGGAGCACAGATCACACCGCAACGACACAAAGTATATACAACAGGTACAGAGCGAAAACCAACACATCCTTCAAACACACTTTCTTTTTTTTTTTTGGCAAGAAACAAGGATTTCCATCGCACAACCTTCTTGTGGATAAATCTAGGTCAGGTTCCAGAAGGAAGATGTTTAGTATCAAGGCTAGTTAGAAAGCTTATTGTACTCTACCCAAGAATGAAATCGGGATTTAATGTGGTGCAAAGATCACAAATGAAGAAAAAACATGTACAAGGGGCGTTCAAGTCAAAGCGGGACTTTTTGACGGCGCAGAATAGCAGAACACATTACTCACTCACTCATCATCTATAGCGTTTAATCCTGTATTCAGGGTCACGGGGGCCTGGAGTCTATCCCAGGAGACTTAGGGCACATGGCAGGGTACACCCTGGACAGGGTGCCAATCCATCGCAGGGCACAGACACACACATACACTCACACTACGGGCAATTTGTGAACGCCAATTAGCCTAACCTACATGTCTTTGGACTGTGGGAGGAAACCCACGGGGAGAACATGCAAACTCCATGCACACAGAGACGGGAATCGAGCCTGGCCGGGGATCGAACCCGGACCCTGGCGGTGCAAGGCGACCGTGCTAACCACTACACCACCGTGCCGCCCAGAACACATTAATGAGAGTAAAAACTCACTTTATATCCACTGCTACACTAAAGCACTTATCCCAGTGTCACTAGTCACTAGTGCTTGGATCCCATCAAGGTAGAAAGTTTTCTCAGTACACCAGAGCCATGATCAGACTTCCTGCGTCATGTCTGAAACGCTGGCCTCCCATGAAATCCTTCAGTGACCCAAACATGTGGAAAACACTTGAGGTCAGGACTGTACAGGGGGATGTGGCAGTAACTCCCAGCTGAGTTCCTGTAACGTGCAAGTGGTGTTGGTGAATGATCGTGTGTACAGTTCCCACAGACATGCATTTCCTCTACAAGTTGTCCTTTGATTTTCAAAGATCAGGGGTTCACAGGAGCAGCTCCAGTGGGCTCCGAGCCACCTGGGCCGGGATCGGCGTTCACCGTACTGCGCTTTAAGCCTTCTGTATCAATCAATATTTCAATTGCTTTTATAGCTTCCATCCCAAGTCCTGGTTTGACTTGAACGCCCCTTGTAATAAGGTGGTTATGCACTTGTCTTAACAATTGTGCCAAGAAACAAACTCCAGCATGTAATACAGTATATATTACAATATTCCTAGACAAAAAGAAAAATGCACAAGCAAATACCTATAATTAGTGAAATATATATATATATATATATACACAC
>QMIH01000512.1:127396-138641 GCA_003987875.1 Clarias batrachus
TAGGGGTACCATCATTTTTGTCCAGGCCTGTTCCATGAGTTTATTTTTTTAAATAATTCTGTTGAAGCATGGCTGAAAAGCAATGTCTGACTTTCATTGGTTAACATTCATAGAATTCTTATTTATTATTACTTTTGTCAGATTAAAGTTATTTCTGTGACCATTGTGAGTTTTTCTTTCATTGACCGAAGGGTACCAACAATTTTGTCCACGTGTGTATATAAAAGAAATCATACAACAATAAACCTACAACATTTGAAGTACATTATGACTAACATTGTCAAATGTCAACGGGTGGGGAGATTTACATTTAAAAGCCTGTGCGCTTGGTTTTGCTAAAAGTCTATGTGCAAATTTTAATAAAACCTATTTAAAAAAAAATCAAATAAATCTAAGTCGGTGATTGCGTATTTCAAAAAGCACAATAACACATTGTTGTCTGTCCTGTGTGTTTGCCTTAATTAATAGCAACACAACCGCATGTGCAACAGCAGAGAGCATGTATTACCTTTGCTTCCTGCAGTATAGACTGACTCTTATCATATGATGGTGACCATGTTTTCTTTAAAAATCACACACCAGTGATTACATTATTTGTAAATACACCAAATACCAGATTACAGCAATTAGTACTGTTTGTTTTGAAGTTTCTTAGCCAGATGTACGATTATGATTATGTATTATGTATTATGTACTATGTATGATTCTTCTTTTTAAAAAGAAATGACCCATGAACGCATATTAGCTGTATTACTTAAGAAATGTGTGCATATTGCAACTTTTCCCCTTAAATAGACTCTAAATGGAACATTCACCGGCCCATTGGTACTACACTGCACATGGCATCAGATGAACTTCCATCCTGTCGTTTGGACACGTGGGGTTAAGTAGTAGTGGTCTGTTGCGAAAGCCTGCTTTGTGCCTGATGTTCAGTGTGGTCTATAATGTCACGCGTCCTGTAGTTTTGTAGCTGAAACTAGCCGAAGACGTACTGTAGTCCATGCGTCCCCTCGTGTTTGCCCTGGTGGGCCGTTCATTCAGTTTTTATTATCAAAGGCCACGCGCAACAAGGTGAAGGACAGGGACTCGAGTCTCCGACTGACTTCCTGATTCTTCACTCACCTCCGTAGCTCTAGAGGGAAGGGCGTGGTGGAGGGCGGTCAGGAGGAGGGGCCCGGGACGGAGGTGCGGCCAGTGGGAGAGGAGGCAACGGTGCTGTAGGTGACGCCGGAGGGGAAGGTGAAGCAAAGAAAACAGGCGATGATGATGAGGAGGAGGACGAGGACCAGGCCGACGGAGGGGTGTATGATGGAGGAGGCGTGATGGGTGGAGACGGATTGGTGGGGAGAGGTGGAGGGGGTAGCTGACTCTGTGGAGGAGGAGGAGTGGAGCAGCTTTGCTGGGGGGTGTAGATCGGGGTGTGGCGGTTGAACGCTGGGTAATGCGGAGACGAGCTTGACTTGATGCGGGAGATGTTCATACAGCGGCCCTAGAAGAAAACGGGAAAAGTGTTAAATCCCGATTAAGAATTTACATTAAAACATTTTCTCCAGCCCACTGTTTATCCTGTACAGGGTTGCGGGAGGCCTGGAGACTATCCCAGGGGTCTCAGCACGCAAGGCGGGGGTACACCCTTGAGTGGGGTACCATTCCATCCAGGGTGTACCCTGCCTTGTGGCCCGAGGTGAGGCAAACGCTGGATGGGGTGCCAGTCCATCGCAGACCACAAGCACTCATTCACACACTAGGGGCAATTTGGAAATGCCAGTTAGCTTAATCTGCATGTCTTTGGACTATGAGAGGAAACCGGAGTACCTGGAGGAAACCCTCCAAGCAGGGGAGAACAAAATCCATGCACACAGACCCGAGGTGGGAATCGATCCCTCGACCCATGAGGTGCGAGGTCACAATGCTAACCACTACGCCACCGTGCCACCAGAAACAGAAATAACAAATCCTCTGATCCAAGTGACTTCATGTAAACGTCCAGCACTCTCATGGCGCCTTAGACATTCACTCATCAAGTGTAATAAGGGTGCTCCAACAGGAGCACACACATTTGTTGTTAGCCTAAAGTTATTCGAGGGTATGGGTCTGAAGCAGAGCCTCCTGCTGCGCCGCTGACACTAATTACCCTGAACAAGCCAGGCCTAAGCTTGGTTTTAATCACACCGACAGGAAGAGGTGGCTTGTTGATTTCCCGAAACACTGGAGGCAAATTACAGAGCAGGGCTTTCCTGGAAGATAATGAAGAAGTTTATGCAGAGCAGAACGCGTTCAAAGCCTGAAGTCTTCACTCGGCCTCAAACTCCACTAGATGTTAATGATGCAGAAACAGTAATGATACAAATAAGGGCTTTTGTTTATAAGCAACAGGAATTCTGTCCATCACTTCTGCCTTCGCACTACATCTCTGATATTCCTAGCAATTATTCATGTCAGCCTCCCAGTTTTTCCATTTTCCAACCTTCAGGCCATGCGTTTTTTTTGTTCTCTGGCTCTCAGTCAGAGACTCACAGTTTCCCTTCATACTGWTTCTGAATTCTAGATTCCTCTCTGGTTTGTTTCAGGAGTTATATAATATCGAGGGACGTGTCCTTCAACTGGTTTCATCCTCTCCGTGTGAATCCCGATGAAACCCTTGCCTTTGACTGAGACCTTTTTACCGTTTCTACCTGACTCGAGTGAACAGATGATGAAAAGCATGAATCAGGGAGGGTCTCACCGCGACAACAACAAGACCAGTGTTGGGTGTAACGCGTTACAAAATAAGTTAGGGTACTTGGATAACTTTTTTGATGTAACGAGTAATCAGGTCTGCCATTGAAGTACTCAGTTATTTATTTATATTTTCAAAAATGTAATCCGTTATTCAGACAATTTATTCAGCAGTGATTCCATTAGAGTGTGTATGTGAACGTCGTCCTACAAGCCCCGCCCCCGATAACCCGTCCYACCCCTCGGTCATTCCTGCTGTTATACCCCTATGTCACCTATGTGGTTTGACTCGCGGTGAGAAGCGCTGTTAGGCACTGTGATCCGCGAAGTTCTGCAAGGCGGAAAGATGGAAACGTAATCACAGCGCTAAAAGTCGCGGTGAATCATGATGAACCGTACTTATGGCCACCGCGTAGGTGAGATAGGGGTATTGGTAGTTAACAGATTATGGGCCAAACTTCGCTGAGTGATGATGGTAGAATAATTATAAATGTCTTGACTAAAACAACATGCATGAGGAATCACAAAGGAGTTTTCATTTTCTGCAATGGAAAAGTCCTCGAACTTGTTACTTTTATCAGAAAGTAACGCAGTAGTGTAACGGATTACTTTTTGAAGACAGTAATTTTGTGATGTAATTAGTTACTTTAAAAAGTAACGTCCTCCAACACTGGTCAAGACTAGTCGTCCCCTGTGAAGTCCTAGGCAGTGAAACTGCTCAGTTTAAAAGGTAGAACAGTGGGAACAAGTGGACAATGCTCAAATCACAAAGTCAAAATCACAAAGTGATCATCATTTTATCAGAATATCAATATGTAATTCATATTTATGAATAAATCGGTTGATAAGACCCTTAGCCGCAGTAAAACATCTGAATGGTGCAAACGTTTTAAAGAAGGACATGCACTACCGCTCAAAAGTTTGGGATCAGATGAAATTTCTTTGTTATTGTTAAGTGATTTATTTTCTAATTATTTTCACAACAATTTCGAAACTATGAAATAACACATATGGTATTAGGTAATCATGTAAAAACAACAAAAACAGTCAGTTGTTATTTTAGACACGGAGGTCACCCTTTGAAAAACAGTTCTTGCAAGAACAATATTTTTAAGTGCATTTTCAAAACCCATCAAGCACAATAATGAAACTGCTTCTCATGAAGACCTTCCCAGGAAAGTGAGACCAAAACTCACGTCTACTGCAGAGAAGAAGTTCATTTAGAGTCACCAGCCTCAGAAATCACCAATTAACCTCAAACAGCACATCAGATTAGAGTCGTTATGAAGAATTTACAGAGCAGAAGTAGCAGAAACATCTCAATATCAAGGAGAGCAAAGTATATTTTGGATGACTTCAGCATTGTTTTACAGTGTAGAAAGAAATGAAAATCAGGAACCACCTTGGAGTTAAAGGTCATCCCAAACYTTTGAGTGGTAGTCTACGTCTGTGAATGATGATCCTGGCCGAGGTGGTTCGGAGCACACTGCTGTCTTTCCCCAGAACATTCATCGAGGCGTACGCCGGACCTTGATTGGCCTGAATTGATTGAAGACCTGACCTCGCTCCAGGCCATTTCTCCATATTTGGGCCATTAAAGGAGTTCCTGGGAGGCCAGTGTTTATCAGTATTTATTGTGTTTTTCAGCAATGTAAATCAGGCAGTCTGATCGACCTTCCAAAGCTACTATTATTACTATTATAAAGCTACTATTATTTCAGTAAAGTTAAATTTGATTAAATATTCAATTGATAACAGTCAGATTTCTCTATATAGTATATGTTCTATGAACGTAATTTAGTTTTTTTTGCATAATAACATCCAACTCTTTCCATTCATCCATTTCGGAACCTCAATAGTCTAACTAGAGACTGTAGAGGACGATGGTGAATAGCACTGTTTTTTACGGTGGCCGTGAAGTGCAAAACAACTTAACAAAACCGAAAACAAAATAACATTCAAAGACAAAATAACAAATTCCAAAACAAATGAACAAATCCGAAAACTAAATAGCAAATTCAAAACCAAATTAATAAAACCCAAAACAAAATAACAAATTCAAATTCAAACTAATTGTTAATTTGGTTTTGAATTTGTTATTTTGTTTTGTGTTTTGTTAATTTGTATTGCACTTCTCAGTCAGTCAGATACGAACCGGAAAAGGTAGGTATAGTTTGCGAATGAAATTCTTACCGCTGATTGGACGAGACACCTGTCACTCAAGATAAACAGGAAGTAGGAAACTGTGTCTCTAACTTTGTTTCTTGTGTGTTCTGCTTCATTTTAAAACATTTTTTTTCGGTGTGCAAAACTAAGAAGATAATAAAATATTTCATTAGAAAGCAAGGGAATGGAATTTATTCAACGTTACTTTGAGGACGGACATTCGTATGCCGTGATTTTGGATATGCTGATGACATATCACGGTATAAAGATTAGTTTGCGAACTGCTGCAAAAGAAAAAAAATTCCACAAGAACTGCAAAAATTTGGCAGAACGCCATATTTGAACCCACAATAAGGACAGTACATGTTTGCACATTCATACACACACGAATCTACCGCCGCTACAGTACTTCCTGTATATCTTGAGTGACAGATGTCTCGTCCAATCAGCGGTAAGAATTTCATTCGCAAACTATACCTACCTTTTCCGGTTCGTTTCTGAACGGCCGAGAGGCGCAAACCAAATTAACAAAACCCAAAACTAAATAGCAAATTCAAAATCAAAATAGCAAAACCGAAAACAAATTAACAAAACGCAAAACAAAATAGCAAATTTGTTTTTGAATGTTTTATTTTGTTTTGGGTTTTGTTATTGTGGTTTTTAATTTGTTATTTTGTTTTCATTTTGTTAAGTTGTTTTGCACTTCTCGGCCACCGTAGTTTTTACTCCTATTTTAGGACTTAACCCTAACCCTAACCCTAGCTCATTCACACACTATGGGCAATTTGGGAATGCCAATTAGCCTAATCTGCATGTCTCTGGACTGTGGGAGGAAACCAGACCCAAGGGTGGGAATCGAACACAGCAAGTCTTTATGATGTATCAAGAGGTATCCAGGATAATGTCAACATACCACCAAGAAGGACGAACCACATCCAACAGGAGTAACTTTGGATGCAAGAGGAAGCTGTCTGAAGGGGATGTCCAAGTGCTAACCCAGATTGTATCCAAAAAACATAAAATCACAGCAGCCCAACTAATTAAATGTGCACCTCAACTCTCCTGTTTCCACCAAAACTGTTCATCAGGAGCTCCACAGCGTCAATATACACGGCCGGGCTGCTATAGCCAAACCTTTGGTCACTCGTGCCAATGCCAACGTCGGTTTCAATGATGCCAGCAGAGAAAATCTTGTGCTGTGGACAATGTGAAACATGTATTGTTCTCTGATGAGTCCACCTTCACTGTCTTTCCTACATCCGGGAGAGTTACGGTGTGGAGAAGCCCCAAAGAAGCCCCAAGTACCACCCAGACTGTTGCATGTCCAGAGTGATCAGTGATGGTTTGGGTGAGTGGTTTGATGAACATGCAAGTGAAGTTGAACATCTCCCATGGCCTGCACAGTCACCAGATCTAAATATTATTGAGCCACTTTGGGGTTGTTTTGGAGGAGCGAGTCAGGAAACGTTAGCATCACGTAGTGACCTGAACACTATTCTGCAAGAAGAACGGCTCAAAATCAAAAAGGACTTGTATCTGTCATTCCCAAGAAGAATTGATGCTGTATTGGCCGCAAAACAAATTCACTTGGGGAAACGTTAAAGTGAAACATTGTGTAAGTGGCACGCATGGCACAGACAGCCATATGGTCGCGTTCACAGGCAGCATTCTTCAGAAATTAGACGATAATCTCCCTACATGTTTAAAACCATGCACGAGCACAGCTGCTTCGTGTAAACCGATTGAAATACACAACTGCTTGCTGATGTTTGGAATCTGGGTCAGGCTCGATGATTTATAAAAAAAAAAATAAAAAAAAAACCTTCACGCATCATATTCCGAAACCGAGTCCAGGTCACTTAAACTGCTGACTAGGCCCTTGTTTTGTGAAGAAGGTTTCTGAATAAAGTATTCATATTGAGCCAAATGCTAAATCTAGACTTATTTCTTGTCATTTTTTTGCAGCTAATTAGCGGGGTTTGTGCATTAATGTTTTAGTGAAACCTCCCCCCCTACACTGGGGCAGACTGCTCGAACTGGACGTCGGTACTGGTTTTCCTGGACAGTCTGTGAATGAAGGGCTTACACTCTGTGCACTCTATGTATTGAAAGAAATCCAAATGCCAACACAGAACAGACGCCTCACAGCACATCTGTGCAAGCATGTGTGTGTGTGTGTGTGTGTGTGTGTGTAAAAGCTCACAGCTGTTTCTAGCCTAGATCAACAACCCTGTTTCATAATTTAACCTATGAAACGCCAAAGGAGCAACAGACCATCATTGCTCCCTTGAATGAACACACTCTGGAACATCAGAGGTATTTAACATACGCGGCTGATGGGCAGAATGCGTATAGGCGTGCAGGTATAGGAAAATAATCAAGAGTCAGGTGGTGTTCACAAAGCAGAGGTATTTTTGTCTGTCTAAACATTGTGGTGACGTTACTTTGGCAACGCCGTGATATTCAGAGAGTGTATTCGGTATTCGGCTGTTTTTGAAAGTTAGAATTACTTTGATGAAATTACGTCGAACAAAAACAACAACGTCGACCCCATGACGAAAGGATAGCGCTGAACGAATGCCTCTGACACAACATTGCAAAAACAACCTCAAAGCTAATACCAAACCGATGGCCTAAGTGAGGGCGTTATATTACAACACTTATCCAATGTTAGAGGTCCTGCTTGGATATTGCCATACCACAGGTTATTCTTAAGATAATCTTCTTAATAATGGCTGTGTTCCGTTCCACACTGCCTACTCCCTGTGCAGGGAACGTCGGTTAATTGAACATTTCATGGCAAAATTCCGCAACATCACCAGCACAGACGTGACGTCTGCTCTGGTGACCCTGATAACCTGTTACCCTGGTAACATGGGCACCTCGGATACCTGCTGCTGGAATGTATACTATTGAAATGTGTATAACGTGTAAAAAGTAAGGTTTTATAGGTTTAAATTACATTTAATTTATTGTTTCCTATGAAGATACTTCCTCCTTTATAATAATGATTATAAATCTATAAACCCCTTTCCATCTCCATTTTTTTTTTTTTGTGCTCCAGTGAGGCGCAGTGCCTGATAGGAAATTCTTCATGAAGTAAAGACCTGTTGTTTACTTGTTCCCTACTCCATTCACAAATCCCTTTGAACTGAGTAATTTCGCGCCCTGCGGTTTGCAATCGCACTTAACATGGCCGACCTCCCTGCGAACCCTGTGTGGACTTCAAGCCGATCGGAACGCACCCGATGACAAATCTTACGTTTATCCATTTATAGCTATGTTAATGTTACGGAACATCCAGGAAGCAAGATGCTTACCTGATGAGAGCTGGAAGCAGTGTTGATACTACAAACCGATACCGGGGACTCCTTCCAAAAATTGATAGAATAAACATGTCTCTTCAGAAAATATTACCATATCAAGAATTTCACAATCCATTTCCGTGAGGCATCTCTTAAAAAATGACCCCCCCCCCTTCAAGATCCTTTACATTTACGGCATTTGGCAGATGCCCTTATTCAGAGCAACTATATATATATATATATATTTATCTCATTATACATCTGAGCAGTTGTGGGTTAACGACCTTGCTCAAAGTTGGTAGTGGGTTTTGTACCTGGGATCTTATCCACTGTGCTACTCCTGATCCCTGACCAACATTCCACCAAATTCACACTAATCAATTCAACATATTCTCTGCGACAGATTGCCACCCTGTCCAGGGTGTACCCCACCTCGTGCCCAGAGTTTCCTTGAACAGGCTCTCGACCCCCGTAACCCTGTACGGGATAAGCGGCATAGAAGATGAAAGAATGAACGAATCGACATGTTGTGTTTACGTTCATGAGTCATAATCTAAAGCCGGTTGTCCTCGATGCCTCGTTACCCTACAATGACATCGTGAAAACAATGGATGCTCTCAGGCATTTGAGTCCAACTCAAATACGTGGATAAACTTTGGAAATCTCAGTGGAATTGCTTCGTAACAGAAAAATGGCGCTGGCTAAGCGTACAGCTGAAGCCAAACCTGACTCACAGCAAGGCTCGGTCTGCGTGTGCAGGATATGAAACCAAGCACTGGCTCTCTGGAGATGGTGTGGGTGTGTGTGCATTTTGTAATAACAATGACAGCTCGTCCAGCACACTCCTTAAAGGGTGCGTCTCATTGTTCAAACTGGTCCCTTGTGGCTTCGGCACCGATTCCAGCGTTATTTAACCGATTTAAGACTTATTTTTCTTTTCTTTTTTTTGTAGTAAACATTTCTGCATTTCTGCAGATCATTTCATAGTGTATTGTTGCATTGTGCATTGGTTTTCTCAATAATGCAGCAGACAGTTTAAATCTAAATCAAACCTATATTAGCTCACAGTGGCTTTCTGCCCTTTTTAAAAATTTTTTTTACTCAAATCAATCTCTTTTGAGATTGCACAACGTGACCCCAGATTACGTTCATTTGATGCCAAATTACATGGCCCGAGACCGTCACGGGGTGGTAATTTCTCCCCCTCCTTTCTATACAGGTCCAAATTACAGAGTGGAAACTGATGCGCATGTTTTGGAAGACGTTGCATCTCTTTAATATAAAGTTCAGCTGAGCTGTGATTAYRTCTTTCTCTCCTTGCAAATCCATGTCGTGTGCCAGAACTATAGCGCAAGAAAAAATTCATATCCCACAAATGAACCATGTCTTTAATGGCTGCCATTACTGGCACYGGCATTAGCAAACAACGAATACTATTTTCTATTATGTCTGTAACTTGGCCTGGGAAAAGAAGCCTGGCACGTGAAAGTCCATTGGGTGTTTATACTTGATTACAGATGTTTAAGAACAAGCTGGCAAAGTCAAGCACATGCCCTGAGAACGGCTTACCCACATACCTCACTTAAAGCCTTACACAAGACACTTGTTTATAGTCTGTTTGCTATTTCAGAATAAATACATTTATAGCATTTACAACATCAAAAAATCTGAAGAGACAGATGTCATGCAGTACAGCCTTTAGATTTACATGAGGCAACTTCACCAAGTGATCTTCAATCATAACCATTCATGACACTACGATTCTTCTTGATGGTTCAGCACAAAGGTTTTAATAACACCCAGGATTTTAATTTCACAAGTAAAAAAGGTTTGCAAGAGACAACACCATTATGTATTTACAGTAGCCTAATTTAGTCAGTAGGTTACAGTTAAACACTTTCTAAAACATTTTGTTATAGATTTCAGCTTGTAGTCAGTGTCTGACGCTGCTCTAATCAACGTCCAAGTAATTAACAGCCTTTTCTTATTGTTTTAGTGGAGGGAAAACACTGAAAATACCTGGAAAGCAAATAAGCTTTAAATACTTAAGGCACTGGTCCTCCAGGATTAGGGTGGAGAATTCCTTATCTATGATGTCGAAAAACACATAATTTTCATGAAAACTGTCCAACAAAATGGACGTCATGTTTTTTAATCAGCGCATAGAATTCCATAAGAATAATGTAATTTTGTCCGGGAAATAAATATCATATTGCACTGTTATTAACCCAGTTTTAGTCATTTCAGCAGTCTCCTTAGTTGTTGTCTTTGCATGAGGCAAGCCAATAATTTGACGCTTCTGAAACACATTAACATCTTTTCCATGACCATGGTTTGCGTCTTCTGACACGGTTTTATAGTTTAAGAAGTGAGAGACTGCGCACAGCATCTGTTAGCATTCCGTTCCAGGAGCACGTTCGTAAGTTGGATTTGTTCTTAAATCTGACAAAGTGAGCATTATACGTCTTTGACACCTACGAATATAGAATGTAAATCATACCAATCCACTTGACTAAATCGGTGCCCTTTCCACAAACTGTAACAGCACCGAAGGAAATAAATCTCACACGTGTGAAATGTAACAGTGTTGTCTCTGTGCTTTTACTGCAAATCGCGAGGGGAATCCCGGACGCCATTTTGTCTCAGAGCTGTTTTTCACTGTCTTGGACTGTGAACTCTGTTTTGATGAGGATTTTCCGAAATTAGGATTATTCTCCATCAGGACAGCTTTACAGGACAGACATTTTCTATCATCTCGCTTCATTGAAACTGGTGAGGCCGACTCATTTCTCCCGCACCCCCCCACACACGCACACTTACAATATACCGGACTTTAGACATTTTATGCATTCACTTACACACTGAAAATAATGTATACAATTGTAAATATTGGTATCTAGTGCACTGCAGTGTTTATCTTTTGTACAATACATGCGAGCTACTTCTGCGATTTGTTCATATCTACAGATGTTTGTAGAACTGAGGTCCGTTCATATCTGCGGAAATTAATTCGGGGACTACCTGTGTCTGCCTCCTTCTGTATATATATATATATA
>QMIH01000512.1:149390-162697 GCA_003987875.1 Clarias batrachus
CATAAACACACAACAGACTGACATAAGGGACTTACCGAACTGTCCTCCTTTGGAGGTGGTGGGGGTTCATGGATAATCTGGAGAGACAGACAARGTAAAGAGGAGAGAAAAAAAACATAAAAGAAGTGGGTGAGACGACTAGTGAAATAGATAAACAACCTCACGTGAGTGGTCTTGCAATGCCCTGCCAGGCCACATGTTCCCCCGRAGGCAAAACACGCTTTATATCTTTTTGCACCAACATATCAGGAGTAATGTGTTCAGTATGTGCCAGGAAACCGGACTGCACAAAACACATGGAGGAAGAATTCCTGTCTGTGTATGTGCGTTTGTGTGTGTGTGTGTGTGTTTTGAGTATTTACAAGTTACAAGTTGGAGTAACCCAGAAATGTGTGTGTGCCAGATCAGTAAACCCGGAGACTGGTAGTGAGGCTGAGGTTGGGATTGAATTCTTCCGCACGAAGCGAAGCTCTGTTGTGAGCAAATCACATGATACCTGTGTGGGTTTGACCAATCTGCTTTTGTTTTGGAGGACTTCAGAGAATCACACTTGAGCAACGGTTCAGAGAAGCAGACGTATTTTCGAAAACATGTTATGGTGACGGAAGGCCGTCTGCTCGGTGTTTTTCCACTCGGCTTTGAAAGCAAGTTATTTTGACTAATTGGCGTATTTACTCAGACTGTGTCTATCTATCTTTCAACAAATACTCTTTTAAGTACCAGGGTGTGTTGTTGCAAGTTTCGAATCTTCAAAGGCCTCCTTACACATATTGCGATGTCTCCTGAGTCGCACGGTTAGCGAACGCTAAGGTCGCGCGTGGCATCTGAGCCAGCTGGCGCTTGCCAACGGAATAAATATCCGTGAATGTGAAAACGGACTAAGAAATATTTTCCTTCCAGTCCTTCCAAAAGCTAAAACACAACTTTCCGAAACACTGCTAGGCAAATCACGCTGCCTTCAAACAAATGGAAAGGATTCCAGTGGCAGGAGGGGGAAAAAAAAATCTTTAAAGAAAAAAAACCCGAAACAAAACATGATTACTTATATATAATCGGCAGAGATGAGCTTCTGTAAATGCGGAGTGGAGAAACTGATCAGCGTGTAACACGGAATGTGTTTTCCCGGTTTTGGAGAGCAGCTTTGGGAATTCGGACATGTGGCTTTTCGCTTCTATGGCCGTGTGTGAACTTTGCTCTAAAAACTCTTAGCTAATTTCCAAGTTGTATTTCAACAGAACTAAACACTTTCTCAGAACATCTTATCTTTCCAGACGTGCATTCCAAACTGGTTCGATCTCAGCTTAAGCTACTGCGTGAATAAATATTATCAGGGGATTGGGAAARGGGTTTCAAAACAAGTAGAAGAAAAGCATTAKGTGTACTTTAGACTCCCTCATCCAACGTCTATACCGCTTTAAAATGTGTACAGGGTCGCTAAGCGYGGACACTTAGGGGCACAAGGTGGGGTACACCCTGGACRGGATGCTTCTATTACCCTGATCTGCATGTCTACCCAGAGTACCCGGGTGAAACCCACCAAGCACGGAAAGAACACGCACSATCCATGCATAGCTAACCATCACGCCACCATGCCGCTTGTATTTTAGACATACTCTACAAACAACGCGTCATTTTCTCTRTATTTTTCAGGTGTACAACTGATTCGGAGAAATTTTCACCTCTGCATTTAGTTTCCYTTCATTTTCCGTGCTCCTAAAATAGCAACCTGCAAAAGCAGCTCCACATTCCCTTTGACTGTGACCTCAACGACCTTGACTAGTCAAAGGTTAAAATAATTCATGAAACACCAGGAATTGTCACACGCCGGCCCGTGTATGAGTCAAATTGACTCAGTGGTGGTTTAACGACCCGTTTAAATGTAAAAAAGCCATGAAATTGGGTCTCATTTCACTTTGCTCAGGCTCATAGCAATTCGGTTGAGCAGAATTCAGGCCTTGCGCCATGGCAAGACCAAAACAAACCTGGATTAAATCAGTTAAGCATTTGGCACCTGACATCGTTTAAAGTCGTAATATGCCAATGACGAACTACTAGAACCTGATTTCCCTTTGCTCACTGCAGCTTCTTCAATTCCTACGGTAGCTGGAGACRGGACGGAATTTTCTCCTGAGCAGGGAAGCTGGATCTCGCAACTTCTCGCAACTTCTTGCATTTCCATGTCCATGTAAGATTAATGGTGATGGCCCTGACTTGAGGGAGGTTGAGTTCCTCTAGATGTTCCTCTAGATGTTTTCCTGAAAGGAACTCCATGACATTCTGGATCTTCAACCTAGCAGGTTGTTGCTTCCACAGATGTTTCCATCTGGAGTTCATTCTGCAGCCTCGACTAAACCACCTCAGCTTTCTTTGCCGTGTTGTCTCCTTGATGGCTGGTTGATGCCCCAATAAACTAGTTTTAAAGTTTGGAGATCTCAAAGGGAGAGGCCCAATATCTTGTGCAAACATCTCATTTAGAAAGCTTCAAAGCTTATAGACGGATATCTTATTCACCATCTATATCACTTATATATCACTTATCCTGTACATGGCCACGGGGGGCCTGGAGCCTAACTTTGGACACGAGGCGGTGCAGACACACTCATTTACACATTACAGGCAATTAGACAGACCCGAGCCGAATCCCGGCCCTGGAGCTACAAGGCTAACGGCTACATGCCGTCATGTTATCTACTCTTAACTTGCAGGTGGGGCATCAACTTGGATTGAGGGTCACATTACACAGTGGCAAAACACTGCATAGTAACTAAATCACTGCATGTTTTATTATATACACAACTTTCCGAAACAGTGCTAAGCAAATCACGCTGCCTTCAAACAAATGGAAAGGATTCCAGTGGCAGAAGGGAAAAAAATCATTTAAAAAAAGAAAAAACTAAACAAAACATGATTACTTATATATATAAAATGGGCAGAGATGAGCTTCTGTAAATGCCTACACTGCATCACTTTGAATTGTGAGACAAAACAATAGTACCCAGAAGAAACCCATGGTTTCTGGATGTACAACCAAAGGAATTATCAGTTGAATTTGGGCTGAAGGACTGTTTTGCTGGCAGCATGGGGGCGTAGTGGTTAGAACCATCTGGGGCTTTGATTCCCACCTCAGGGTCTGTGTGCATGGAGATGGCATGTTCTCATTGTGCTTGGTGGGTTTCCTTCGGGTACTGCGGTTTACTCCCACATGCAGTTTGGCTAATTGGCGTTCCCAAATTGCTAGTAGTGTGTGCAAATGTTGAACAGACGTCCTATCACTGTTGTAAAATGGAAATAAATACAACTGCAATCACCAGTGGCCTCCACTGTACCAAGTTGGTCTACAGAGCTTCCCAGATGGATGGACTGTTCTACTACGTGCATCTTTTTTCTAATGTGCTTTAGTTTTGAGGTGCCCCAGTAACTACTGTTAGAACATTTCCCAAAACAATAATTCAGAAAAGTTATTTTCTTCAGTCAAGAGTCCATACCACAGTGCAGCAAAGAGGCCAGAACCACCAGAGAAGAGCCAACACCAGGAGGAGCATCAGAATCAGCAGCGCTATAGCCAGGATCGTCCCATCAGACTGTAAAGACAACACGGGGACATCCAGCTTAGCGAAAGGTAGTGTTTACGAGAAGAAAACATGGTTTAAAAGAAATTTAAAACAGGTCAGATGGGTGTTAAACCTGTGACATAACAGATTGGAGTTCTTAATTTGTGGCACGTGAAAAGCCCATTGTACTTCTCCAAAAACACATGAAAAGAACTCATTTACAAGCATTATTATTATTATCATCATCATCAGAGGCACATTTATTTGTTTTGCTTCAATTTAGAAATCTGGTCTAATAAAAAACTGTAGCATTCTATTTTAAGAATAGTTTGTTCAAAGGGTTGTTGTTCAGCTCTTTTGACGGATCTGCATTCCCACATACATTGAAGCAGACGTGATTGTAACATGACTTACGCAGCTCACAGTGGTGATGGTCACAGAGCTCGAGATGAAGCTAAGACCTTCGTTCATGCTCACATAAAGGGAAGCCGCCCTAGAACAATATTAACACATGTTACTTCAGAGAATCACGTTGGGCGTTCAAGTCAAACCGGGACTTTTGGTATTCTAAATATGATCCCCTGCTGCACCAATGCCACTCTTCCCAGCACTTCAATAGTGCTTGGATACCATCAAGAGCCAAGACTGATCACACTGGTTCATGTGAGGTCAAGACTGTATGGGAGGGACGTGGGACTAACTCCCAGCCGAATTCCTGTACTGTGCAAGTGGTGTTGGTGAATGAGTGTGTGTTCAGTTCCCACAGACAGATGTGCGAGTTGCACATCTATGAATGTTCATAGATGTGCACTCTATGAATGTTCATGGGATCGACTGCCGTGGGTTATGAACCACCTCGTTCATGGACGTACGACCTTGTTGAAAAAGTTTGCACCGTTCAAATGTTTTACTGTGTCTCATCACGAGAAATTCCATCACAAGTCCCAGTTTGACTTGAACACTCTTTGTATATGGTTTGATGATAAATTTAACAACATATTATCTTCTTCATAAAGAAAACGACTTACGTTCCTTCTTCTATAAGTACCGGAGCAGGACACAACAGGTACGTGTCCTCCACTACTAATGGCTTTTCCACTGCAAGATAAAAGTAGAAGAATGTTAAGTGTTTAAAGCTTGGAATGAGTAAAACTAACAATATTAATTGCTTATATGGAACCTATAGGCTTGACGATATTCATGATCTAGTCAGAACGATGGGTGCAGTTGTTGTGTAGCTTTCAGCTTAATGATCGTAATGGAAAATGATTCTCTCTGTGTTGTAGGCCAGGACTTGACTGTTTATTCTGGCCAGAATTTGACATACCACACGCCTGAGGAAACGACACGTTGCCTGTGTGATCATGCTGGACGAAGTGCTCCAGAGAGAAAGGAATAAAAAGACATGGGGAACCAAGAGATCAGGAGGGCCAAGACAAACTGTTTGAGATATTGCATTCTGAAGGTCATCACCTCTGTCACATACATGAACTGGGTAAAAGGAACGATCATTGTAATGGGGGGGGAGGGGGGGGCGTCTAAGCGTCAAGACCCTAAACATGTATTCATGCAGAGTGTAGTCTGGTTTCAAGAGGATTCGATCACTGGGTGACTTTGATGCAGCGCCAGGACGCGCTTGGCACCGGGTCCTGCAACGTGTTGTTTTGCTTTGTTGACTTGTTTACTCATAGCACAGAGAGGAATGTCCTATTTTACTTTTAAATGAGAAACACGTGCACAAGCGGTCTTGATACATTATTGAGAAAAATGACAGTGCAAGATTTCACCACAGTCTGTTTACCGAGTGATGCGCCAAAGTGAACTGAAGGTCAGTAGCATGCATAATGCAAACTTCTGCTTTTTGATGAATATCATATCTTTATGAATGCATTCATTATACCTATTACACATTTTTTCAGCACCTGATGACAAGCGAGCTGTAGGTGACTACATCTAAAATCAACAATGTCAAAAAAAAAGGTGATATTCGTTTGTTTTTATTGCGCCTCCTCGTTAAAGTCCCTTCCTTGCCTTTTAACTACTCCTTTTAAGGATTTGCATGAACAAGAAACTGAGAGGAGGACTTGAGAACAAATGTGTTTATCAGATGAGTATGATTCCGTTAATTTGATTTATTTCCATTATTGCATCTGGGTAAATGTTTCTGGTTTAGCGTAAAACAGGATTCTACTTCTTCCAGGAATTTTTCACTTTAATGCAATAGATTTTATTAATTTAATTTTATTCAACTGTTTTTAATCAGAGATTATTAATTTTTTACATGTGGCTCTTATTAATTAATTGTTTTGTTCTTGTTTTTTTCCCCTTTCTTTGAGCCTTCTCCACATCGGATCATTTGTTTTTGGCACAGGTTTTATACCGGATACCCTTCCTGGCACAACCCACCCATTTCTCCAGGATTGGCACTGGCACTACGTATGCCCTGCATGTTAGTGCCTGGGTATTATACTGTATATGAACATCGGGCCCAAGCACCCAACAGCAGCAACCCAGCAGTGGTGAGGCTTGAGCCCCCAACCCTCCCATCAGCAACGCAAAGTTTCAAGTTCCTGAGCCAACACTGGCAAGTTCTTATTAATGAACAATTGCCCATCATTTGTTTTGTGGGAGATAAAGCATTGTACTGCCAATTATTTATTTATTTATTTATTTATTTATTTTTAAGTTTCCTCCATTAAAAAAGGTGCTTTCTTAAAAATGGCAAATTGATTTCCAGGCACTGAGCTGAAGGATGTGGGACCAAGGTGGGAGTGAGAGTTTTTTGATGCATGCTTTAGAAGAAATTCTAAGTGGTTTTGGAGAATTCAGGCTAGGAAGGTTAACTTGTGACTGGATGACAGGATGAGAGTACAAATGATGAACAAACTGTTTTGTTTGAAGGCAGAATTGAGAGTGAAGCAGCCATTATCAAGCAGCTTGATAGTAATAGTAATATTAAGAACAGATGCAGAACTGGTCTTTATTCTTGACTGAACCAATTTTATGCAATAACTACTATTCACAATTCAGTGCCTGCTCAGTAAAATTAAGCAGTCAAAGCTTAATAGAGTCATGCCCCATTAAGCCCACTTCCAGCTTACATCATTTTTGCAACAAACTCTATGGCTTAAATAGCAATGCTTGCTGTGGCTCTAACATCCCCTGAGTCATTAGGTATTGCACAGCAATGATGCACTAAGGCAAAGCCAAGGCAATGTGTAAAGGCATGGAAAATGTCTTGATACAGTCCAATAAAAACATTATTTAAAAATTGTTTTAAAGTACACTACCAGGGGCTATAGATTTTTATGGAAAGATCTATGATAACCACCAGTGCTTTATATACTTCAGGAAATGCTCTGACATAAAATGATTAGTCACACTCTTCATTAACTTGCAGATGAAACTTGCAGATGGTACTAATATTAATTTGCACACTGAACAAAAACTACAGACAAAGTGCTGAGAGCCCATTTACCAGTGATACCATCTGGAAGCACTCCATGCTGTCACTTACATCCATGCTTTGTTATCATGTGACATTTGTTTTGTCATGAAAGTGGAAATTTGGGCTAGAAAAGCTATGAAAATGTGCTTATTTCACATTTCTCCTTTTTTATTTAATAGATTGAAAAGCAGTCAAAAAAACTTTACCAACTGTGTTTTTGAATGCATAGGTGACAGAAAGCAATGTGGCCAATAAAAGTTCACTATTGAACCCAATATAGTCAAGTTGTACAGATTTTTTAACCACTAAAATATGTTTAGTTTTTGGCATAACTGGAAAGCTATATGCTTTTAGATGTTTTACTTTTAAACATTGTAAAACACAAAGTGATCACAAGCTAATGTGTAGTACACAAATTGTTTAAATGACCATGACTAATGTTATAAAGCTGGGTTCATTAGCAAAACCACATAGAAGTACAAAAAACCCACTACAACATAAAAAATTGCTAGCTATGAATGAAACAGTAACAAAAGATTTTCATATTAATTATAAATTGAAATTGAAATAATGTATGGTTTTTATGTTTTTGGTGCAAGTTCATATGAAATTCTTATAGTTTAACCATTTTATAAGCATACATACTGTATGTATACATTTATATATACTGTATATATTTTCATATGTCATAAATATATATGTCTAACAAGCCTATAAAATATTTCTAATCAAATATACTTGAAGTTATTAATCAGATTATTAGCATTAGCAAAGTTATCATGGAACAATCAAACTTACTCCTAGTGAGGGTGTCATTAATTCTGAAGCTGCACAGGACTTTATCCACATTTCTGGCATGAAGGAAGCCATTCCCCCTCACAACAACCTGGAATGACTCTGTGGAAGAAGGTGGAACAAAGACATTAAAGAATTTGAACAACAACAACAAAAAAAGATGATAAATCTCGCAGTCTGATACTGTATGTCTGGCTGATTTGTCTGGTCCTATATCGTAAATTATGACGGTAGATAAACAGGTATGCTAAGGACCTTGGATTTGGGTACTGTCATAAGCAAACAAACAAACACTGCTGCTATAGTAGTACTTTTGTTGAGCTATGTTTGAATTAATCATTAACCAGGGTTACATAGTTGACAAGTTAGCTTAATTTGGGGTAAAACCTCAACCTCGTTTCTGGTGCTTCTATTTTGAGACTAGGGAAACATGATTCCTGCCCCAAACACCCTGTTACTACTTGTTCCAGTWCCTGTTTWAACCAATAGTTACACTATATGGACAAACGTATTTGGCCAAATGTGTTAATTAGTTAATTTAGGTGTTTTAATCAGGCCCCTTATCTTCAGTAAAGGGCAATTTTAATGCTTTAGCATACAAAGATATCTTAGACAATGTTATGCTTCCAACTTTAGCATTGGTTTGGAGAAGGCCCTTTTTAATTCCAACGTGACTGTGTCCCAGGGCGCAAAGCAAAGACTATGAAGAGTTTGCTGTGGAAGAACTTGACTGGCCCGCAACCCCATCAAGCACCCATCTTGGTCACTGCATCACAGTTGCAAAGTATTGTGTAAGGTGTGCAAATTAACAACACAGCTTTTTAATCAGATGGCATTTTCCACAAACATGTTTTGTTGCTCATTCAAAAGAGGTAGTTGGATGGAATTTATATGTAATGAAGACGAATAGGGACTCATATCCAAGGTCCTTAGCATAGCTGTTTATCTACCATCACAATTTATGATACAGGACCAGACATACAGTATCAGCCAGACAGATCAGACAGCAAGATTTATCATCMTTTTTTTCATTTTTTTTTCATATAAAGCATTTTTTTTGCATAGCAAGCCATCACTGGATTTCAGTGTAAGTGTCTGGGACTCTAGATTGTGTGTTGGCTTTTAGTCCAGATTTCCAGCATTCTTCAAGGTCAGAAACATTAGTACGAACCCCTGAAACCTCACCATTCTGACCACTGTGGTTTTGAGAAAAAGAGTCTGTTTCACCAGAGACTTTGAGAGGCACTTTGTGGCGAGCGACGTTTGTAGCTCCTCTGACGACGTAACAAATTTACCATAACCAAAGCCAAACGACACGAAACCTTGAAAAGAGGGTGCAATTTGCAGACAATTATCAAAAAGAAATGAGACCAGCTGCTCTCCATRATGCTGACTCCACAGATCTMTTTGAGGACGTGAATCGAWYGGCGACATTTCGCTTTTGATTTACTCTCTTATCTTGGCCCAAAGTGCTAGAAAACCGAAGAGACATGCAGAATCCAATAATCTGCCTATAAAAAACTCTTCACTCTCAGCTCACTTTATCCAGCTGTGTCTGCTTGAAGATCCTTGATTCAGTTCTGTTCTTCATACTCAGCATTATYCTGCACACTTGAAAGAAAAAGGATCCTTGAGGCTTCTTTTATCTCACAAGCTCGCTTTTAAGAGTTCAAGCCATAAGCACATTCTTCACCAGACAAGTTCAGCGAAGCGCTTATTGTCTCCAACAGACATAAACATCGAGACAATTCAGACAGGAAGCTTTAGCTGAGGTCATATTTATTCATCTGGTCCCAGAACTGTGACTGCAACCGTCCTGTGAGTTGGTGTTTGATTTTGAGTGATCCCAAAATTCAAATAGGATGGTCACATCAAGACTTAGGGCAGTAGGCAGGGGACACTCTGGACTGGAAGTGTCGATCTCATGCAGGGCACACACCCACACACTTTCACACATTACGGGCAATCTGGGAATGTGAATTAGACTAATCTGCATGTCTTTGAACTGTGGGATGAAACCGGAGTACCCGGAGGAAACCCACTAAGCACTGTGGGTGCAAACTCCACCAAATGCTCAGGAATCAAATGCGGACCCTGGAACTGCAAGACGATGCTAACCGCTAAGTCTTGCATAGTAGCAGCACAGTTTTTTTTTTTTTTTTTTACACAGATGTTTAAAAATCTGTGTATGGTCTAGTCTTGAAGCCTAACATGGCGTTTGAGAAACAAAGATGTATGAATGGAGGTTGGACACATTGCATGGCTCACCTCCAGCACAAATACTGGAAGGTTCTGCTGCAAGGATCTCTATGCAGGATCTTCTCAGGATCTGAAAGGAACACAGAGGGAAGTATAGACACAGAGTGCACTTTGTATTCTTACACGTCTTCAATAGCAGATACAAATTTAATTGCACTTCTTCTTAAACCCTCTTCCTTTGCTTTATTCACGTATCATAACCTTTGCATGCTGACTCCAGAATTCTTGTGTAGTATGTGTGTAAGTTGGTTCATTGTACGTCTTTACGAACTTTAAAAATGTCCTCTTAAAAATATTTAAATTTTGAATTCCAGTACTTGGAAAACTATGTATTGTGTATTAACTATTATAATGGCATGTGCGACAGTGCACATATTTCCAAGCTARATACATACGGCTCATTGGATCTTAACCTTTATAACRCTGACCGTAACAGACTGCAATAAGCGTAACATGCGCAARAAATGTGTCCAMTGYSAGKGCCTTCTGATTTCAAAACATTTGGTAGGAGTTCCCTTAATAACAACTGTATGTCATAGCTCATGCATTTGTACATTTGTCACTGGTAATGCAGCACAGAAACCCTTACCGAATCGATCACRCTCTGCAAAGCCTCAAACCCACCATTCACTGGGAAAACATGATCTTTGCTGTCTGCAATCTTGGCAAGCTGTAACCAAATTAGAAAAACAGTCATATTCTGCAGCAAAACAAGYTGCTGTGCCTTACATTTGTCAGGCTTTCAATTTCTGAATGACTTCAAGTCTATTCTAAACTACAGCGAATCAACACACACCTGTGTTTCATTGAAGTCCTTCACCCCGACGCAATAGACTGAGGCACCCAGGCTTCGGGAACGATTGGCCTGACAAAGCAACGCAGAAAGAAGATCGTTAGGAAGAAATACAATCTGACAGACAGTGGATCAAGAGGCACAAAGTCATTACGCATAATGTACATCGATCAGCAATAACATTATGACCACCCGCCTAATATTGAGTAGGTTCACCCTTTTGTCACCAAAACTATGAGGCACTGTGTGTTCTGACACCTTTCAATGGGACCCACCATCAACYTTTTCTCCAATTTGAGCTACAGTAACCCTTCTACTGGATCAGAGTACACGGGCCAGCATTYGCTGCCCATGATCCTGWTCACCCTTAGACAACTCCTGGTACTGTAGGTCTTGACCACTGCAGACCAGAACCATCAGACGAGAGCTGCAGTTTTGGCATTGCCCTGTCCCAGTCGTCTAGACATCACAATTTGGCCATTGTCAAGGCCGATCAAATAATTACCTTTGCTTGGTTTTTCTGATTCTAACACATCAACTTTAGGGGAAAAAAGCAGTTTCTGACTAATATATCCCACCCACTTGTGGCTATCCTGAGAAATTGTCCATGTAGCTACTGTGACCTAGACCAAATTGTACTTTCTAGACACCTGGATCAAAGCCATTCCAGAACTGCTGCTCTTGTGGGATGTTCCTAGGCTGCAGTGGTCAGGGCATACCCAAAGTGATCCAAGGAAGGAAAACCAGTGAGCCACTGACAGGGTCACAAATGGGCAAGGGTCATTGATGTACCTGAGGAGTGAAGGCTGGACTGTGTAGTCAAATTGAGGAAAAGGTTTACAGTTGGTTCCAATAAAACGGTGTCAGAACACATAGGTCATTACTGTTTTGGTGGCCRAAGGGGGACMTASTCAGTATTAGGCAGGTGGCTGATTGGTGGGTCAGGTACATGGCGCCTTGTCTTGAAGATTTAGCCTTGGGGCAGTGGATACTGTAGCTCAGTGGCTAAGGCGTTTGACTACTGATCGGAGGGTGAGGAGATCAGATCGAAAGAACTGCCAAGCTGCCATTGCTGGGCACTTGATCAAAGCCCTTAACCCTCACYTGATGAGGTTCTGTGCCAAATGCCGGAATTGTAAATGTAAGTAAGTAAAGTAAAGCCTTGGTACAGTGCCCCTGGAGCAGTTAAGGGCCTTGCTCAAGGGCCCAACAATGGCAACCAGGCTGAGCTGGGAATCGAACCGCCAATCTTCCACTGAGCCATCACTGTCCCATGTAAATGAAGCCTTGGAAGAAACGTAAACGTCAAAAAACAAAATTTTTTGGAACTTTTTACAAGACTTCACAATATGTGTTAGTTTGACTTCACTTTAAGGACGAAGAGCTACTGAAGTATTTTAGTACTATAGGGACATATGGTGCTGGGGAAGCGTGATGTCAAGATCTGATGGAAGATTGTAAATGAATCTAATGGTTATGAGATTTCCCAAACTATTTCTTTATTTCTTGCTTACGTTTTTGTTATTAATTGWGTAATTACCCTGTTTTAATAAACAGTTAGTAGTAGTGAATAGATGTTATACTGAACAGTTACCATTCATCTTTAAACATACATTTTTTTTGAATATGTACTTTTTCTGCACATTTGCTATAGTATATACTTTTTCTCATCCAAGCTCCACCTTAGATAGAATTTTTGTTCATTTAGTTCCTTGTGATGCGAATTATCCTCTTGAACGTAGCAGTTTTGACTGATCTCATTGAGAGAAATTCCTGTCTGTGCAGATGTGCAGTAAGTACCTTTTTTTTTTCATTGCAAGCTTGGCAGACGAATGAAACGTAAATTGATCAGCCTCCCTTTTTATCTCACGTCCAAAACAAGGCATCRAAGTATTTAGCAGGTGATGAACGACAGCTGTATTGGTGTTTAGATCATAGCGGATTCATTGTTTTTTTTCATTAGTTTCTCTTCTTTCCTCGTGTGTGTACATCGGAAAAAAAGAGTCTGTGCTTCAGGCATGCAGAAAATGTCTGTTAAAGACAGAATTGCACTCCAAGGTGAACAGGATATTCGGTGATTGCTGTTGTTTTTGTTTTGCATACCTCTCTTTCAGCATAGTAGAAAAGATCCTCGTGCAGTTCTCCATCCGTGAGGGCGATGATGACGCTCGCTGTGCGGTACCCTGTTTAGTAGTGACATCATTAAGATCAATTTCATCACTTTTGTAGGGATTTCATATGAGGATACTAATATTAATATGATGAACATACCCTCCGTGTTCCCATAGTAAATCTGTTCACTCGCCTAGAAGACAGAAGTCGCCGTAAAGTTGATGAACGGTGTGAACATTTCAACAGCAGTAAATCAGATATGAAAATCCAACTTCACTTACGACAGTTAAGCCAAGATGGATGGTACCATTGACTCACCCTTTGGATACCCTCATGCATGAAAGTATCT
>QMIH01000512.1:182149-203114 GCA_003987875.1 Clarias batrachus
TATATATATGTATATATATATATATATATAATGTGCAGTATTAGAAAAAAACGTAGGATTTTGAGCGTGGTTGTGTACGTGTCGGTTATGGGCGGGGAGGTGTGCTCAATAAGCGATATCGGGAAATATCGGGATATTTTATCCTTGACGTTACAGAATAGGCGGTTAAACCGTGCGAAAGCAGGAATATATAATGTATACATAATAACAGAGTGGATACAATCAGTGTAACTTATTCAGCTCATCTCCTTATTCTAACGTCCTAACTTAATCTTACTTTTAAACTTAAGGTCAGGATCTGTTCATCTGCAGAGATGGTTATGTGATCTTGTGCCTCAGATGTTTAAGTTCCAATCGTAAAGTAGATCAGGATTAGTAGAGGATCTCGTGACATCTGGTTTATACACTTCCTGTGCTCCATATTTCTCTCTCTCTCTCTCACCCTGGATACTCGAACACTCTTGCCTCGACACCACGGAACCTGCAATGAATTACTCACCTGAAGGTCTGCGGTTCAAGCCCCAGCGTCCCCAATGTTTCCTATCTTGGGCCCTTGACCAAGGTCCTTAACCCTGTCTGCTCCATAGGCGGTGTATAATGACCGTCCCTGTGCTGTGATCCTAGCCTCATGATAAAACAAGGCTGGGTTTTATGGAAATGTAAGAAGGAATGTGTATCTGACGAATAGACGYTTAACTTATYCATTATGTCACTGTCCAGGGATACCTCTACATAGGAATTTAATCTGTTTTGGAGGCGAGTCCTTAGGGCGGAATTTTGTATTGTGAAACGCATTTTTCCACAGGAAATAATGTACATGCAGATAATTCGTTCCAGTTACCCAAAAATATTGTCAATTTCCAACATTTTAATCATGTTTTTGCATATAAATACTTCAAAATGTTTAGAAAAGACTTGTCATTGAAGTATCTAAATTTTAAAATTAAATAGATTCATAGATATTCAACCTCGTTTAATTCATTTATGATTCCTCTTGGCACCGGATGTTTTAAAAACCAAACTGAAAGTTGCCTTCTTTTCTTCTTGTTGCCGTCCTTGCTAACATTGGTGGGACTCATGGTGCTATGTCTTGCACAAAATGAAAAATGGGGGGGAAATGGAAAGCGCTAACTTCACTTGGCTTTCCACTGACGCAAACGAGTTTTGACCAGCTCCTGGATGTACGCGCAACAAATTTCTTGCAAAATTTCAGTTCATTCTTTTTTCAAGCAATTTCAAGCAAACTTTCATGAGGCAGATCATTCRTAGGTACGACTCACTGTGTACTGACTGACCCTGTGCTCTGATCCCAGCCCTCTAACAAAATAAGCCAGGAATTTTTTTGAAGAATAAATAATTTCACTGTGCAGTAACGTACACACACCTAAAGGATTATTAGGAACACCAGACTAATACGGTGTTTGACCTCCTTTCGCCTTCAGAACTGCCTTAATTCTACGTGGCATTGATTGAACAAGGTGCTGAAAGCATTCTTTAGAAACGTTGGCCCATATTGATAGGAGAGCATGTTGCAGTTGATGATTTGTGGGATGCACATCCAGGGCACGAAGCTCCCGTTCCACCACATCCCAAAGATGCTCTATTGGGTTGAGATCTGGTGACTGTGGGGGCCATTTTAGTACAGTGAACTCATTGTCATGTTCAAGAAACCAGTTTGAAATGATTGGAGCTTTGTGACATGGTGCATTATCGTGCTGGAAGTAGCCATCAGAGGATGGGTACATGGTGGTCATAAAGGGATGAACATGGTCAGAAACAATGCTCAGGTAGGCCGTGGCATTTAAACGATGCCCAATTGGCACTAAGGGGCCTAAAGTGTGCCAAGAAAAGATCCCCCACACCATTACACCACCACCAGCAGCCTGCACAGTGGTAACAAGGCATGATGGATCCATGTTCTCATTCTGTTTACGCCAAATTCTGACTCTACCATCTGAATGTTTGAAATCGACAGATATCGAGACTCATCAGACCAGGCGACATTTTTCCAGTCTTCAACTGTCCAATTTTGGTGAGCTCGTGCAAATTGTAGCCTCTTTTTCCTATTTATAGTGGAGATGAGTGGTACCCGGTAGGGTCTTCTGCTGTTGTAGCCCATCCGCCTCAAGGTTGTGTGTGTTGTGGCTTCACAAATAGTTTGCTGCATACCTCGGTTGTAACGAGTGGTTATTTCAGTCAAAGTTGCTCTTCTATCAGCTTGAATCAGTCGGCCCATTCTCCTCTGACCTCTAGCATCAACAAGGCATTTTCACCCACAGGACTGCCGCATACTGGATGTTTTTCCCTTTTCACACCATTCTTTGTAAACCCTAGAAATGGTTGTGCTTGAAAATCCCAGTAACTGAGCAGATTGTGAAATACTCCAACACCAACAACCATGCCATGCTCAAAATTGCTTAAATCACCTTTCTTTCCCATTCTGACGTTCAGTTTGGAGTTCAGGAGATTGTCTTGACCAGGACCACACCCCTAAATGCATTGAAGCAACTGCCATGTGATTTGGTTGGTTAGATAATTGCATTAATGAGAAATTGAACAGGTGTTCCTAATAATCCTTTAGGTGAGTGTATATGTGATGCATAAAGGCATCTATATAAAACAAACATTCTGGTTGTGTGTGCCTGTGGGCGGAGTTTGTCCTGGCAAATAGGCAATGCCATCATCAGTTTTTATGTCACACTTTGCGTGTCACAGGCGTTCGTTCCTCACCGAATGAAACAGTGGGCAGTGCATACGCGAGGCAGAATTAACGGCTGATAAAACATGACGGTACGATGCATTCGCGGGTAATGGTAACACACAGCCGTCAGGTACATTCTAGTAGCTGATAAAGTAGGAAATCGCGCAAGATCTTGTTAACATTTTTTCTTTTTTTGTGTGTTTTAATGGTTGCTCACAAAACAAGTGTGTACTGCCACCTGCTGGAAATCGGAGAGTGTAAAAAAAAAAAAAAAAAAGTGCAAGTGTACCAAGAGAATAGAGAGCAAAAAATGTCGTAAATGTTCCTAGGCACGGTACAAATTAATTGTGCCCAGTGTGAAAACGCTCTTCGCATAACATGTTGAAACAATTGGAGGATGCACTGATGGAGACTTTAAAGCGCTTGCATTTAAGGGTGTTTGGCAAATGGCATAAATGTAACACGTTTTACAGAAAGTAGCTGATGCAAGCTGGAAAGAGCAGGCATCAGTTAATATCATATCACATGAAATTACGTAAGAAGGAAAACTTTATGAAGACACCTCAAATAAAAGGAAGTCCTCAGGATAGAAAATAGATTCTTATGGAAGGAAACCGTCTTTGGTTACCACGATGTAATCATTTACAAAATAGACTCGACTCAAACCGACTGTTTATTATTACTCAGAATACAGTAAGTCAGAAAAGAAATAAAAAAGATGAATGATATGGGGATTAWTGGAGAATATGCTTTTTTTTGTATCGTCGTATTTAACAGATAAATTGGTTTGTGATTTGGTAGTAACTCTCTTTCCTCRGCAGCGCTGTCGATCTCATGTTAAGGCGCTTCGTTATCCTGGGACMTTAAGTGCTCCCGTTTGCCCTTGGAGAACCATGTACCGTGGCGGYGGAGAGCGAGACTTCCAGACGTCGGCCCGTCGCATGGGCACGTCTCTGCTCTTCCAGCTGTCGGTGCACGAGAGAGAACTGGACCTGGTGTTCCTGGACCACAGCTATGCCAAGCCCTGGAACGCCCACCCTGACGCCAGCAGTGCCCGGCCCACCCGCATGCTATTCGTCACCCCGCGTCGACAGCAGGACTCCTCTGTGTGAGCGATTAGATCATATTGGTTTAAAACTATTTCTAGATAATCAGAGTATAGGATAAGTAAATAATTTTTTTTATGCCTTTTCTTTTCTAGGGAGTCTGAGATGTCCATCGATGTTGAGACGGTCACGCCCACTCCCATGCCTCTGTACGACAACCAGAAAGCCCGGAGCGTGATGAACGAGTGTGAGCGCCATGTTCTGTTCGCTCGGACCGTTGCTGACGGCCCGCTGCCTCCAGACGACTGGGAAGATCATATTAACAAGTAAGAAGCTTCTCCTTCATAATCCTGTGTTTGTGTGTGTAGGCATGATACCTGATCCAGGTATATAATGAAAGTAATCAATATTGATSRTCTTAAAKGTTACAAATGCCACACAGATTTGCCAAATACTCCAATTTCTATTAATAAAAATGAGTTGGGTGTAMTATTTCTCCATGTATAGTTACAGTTCATTCAATTAAATGTCGTGGAATGTCCATGAAACATGTTAGGTCACGTAATCTGCGCTGTTGTTTTACAAAACAAAACATCAGTCATGTACTTAATCAAAGATGTCTCAAGTGATTGACAGGGATCAGACAATTAGGATATAAMCGATTTTCTCCCGACACCCAGTGACGCAACAGAAATACCTTCACTCTATCGTCCAGAGGTCACTARTGTGAATCCCCCTGCAGATCACATCAATCATAGCGACACTAGCCAATCATGTGCTTCTTAGATTTATTTCCACCCTTCTAACGGTGCGTGAACATCAGTTCGAGGGAGCACGCGTCTCAAAAGAGGCACGTGATGGATTTTCTATTTTCAATTGGAGTAAAGATGTGTGATAATTTATTCAGTTACATAATCGTGATTCTGTTGCATTGCAATCCATGTGCCGCCCCACAGTGACTTCAAAATAATAATAAAAAAATGTAATTTGTGTATGTTTGCATTTGAAGTGGTAATATGTTACAGTTCCTCTGTTAATCCTACACGCTAAACTATTCACACATTAGCGTGCAGCACACTGTTCTGTTTGGTCGGAGCAAATAATTTGCTGGGTTTGTTTAGAATTTGAACAAAATCTAAAAAAAAAAAAAAAATTATTGATGTATTCATAAATTTGTGATACTAACAGAATCACAATACAAATTGTATGGGCACCGTCATGATAATATCATTTTGGCTGGTCCGTCATGATTCCCCTGACGTGTACTGACCAGTATTTTAGGGAATATTAATAGTTAATGTTTAAAGCTATAGATATAATTGAACATTATTTTTCATTAAAGTTAAAACTTTTTTTGCATGCTAGGACACAAAAATTGTGAGGGGAAAACTGTGTCGACCAAGAAAATTGCAATTCTAGGATTATYCGTTGTAGTCCTCATATAGCAAGCTGATGTATGCGGAAGGGTCATACGTTCTTGTTGATTTTTTTTCTTCTTTTAGGACCGGGTGGACGATGGCTCAAAACAAGCTTTTTAATAAAGTCCTGAAGGCGCTGCAGGCAGAAAGACTGGCCAGGCTGGCTAATGAAAGCGTGAGAAACCTACACTTAGGCTTTTTAAAAAATTCAGTCATTCATTCAGCCTAATCCTAAAAGCGTAAAAGGGATTTTTTTTTYCCCTGCTGATTATTATTATTTTATTAGGCATGCTAAAGATCTGCTCTGAGTGCTTATCTGGATCTTTTCTTTTTTCACGAGAATTTAAACCCGTGCACGTGTGTCCAATCCTCTGTCAGGTGTGTAACGAGCCCGTCCTGCGCAGGATCGCGGTGGATAAATGCGCCCGTAAGGTCCGTCACGCGCTGGCCAGCGTGAACTGGGATCCTAAGCTAACTCAGTGGCTCCACAGCACCCTGGTAGAGTCTCTGAGCCTGGCCATGCTGGCTGCCTACCTGGACGTCCTGCAGACGCTCAAAAGCAAGGTGAGAACGCTTAACCCATCTCTAAAGTGTCCCGGACTCCACAGCAAAGACGTTGACTCATCGTGCCTTCCCGTGACCCGTCAGGTTCCCTCCCTGATCGAGCGCATGCTKCCGGCGACCTCCACTAAATTGGGCGGGGCGGGGGCCGAGGCACTCTCCCTGCTCCTGAAGCGGCCCTGGGATCCGGCCGTGGGCGTGCTGTCTCAAAACAAACCGGTATGTGGGGGAAAAAAAAGTCTGACGTCATAATGAAGCGGTTTGTTTGGAGGCTAGTTTAATCGATCGTTCGTGGTTTGTTTCCGATGTGTTTAGAATAAACTTCCCGGTTCTCCTCTGATCCTGCTTTGCCCATCAGGGCCGACGGTGCCCTCCTTATCTACCTCCCGCAGAATGAGATTCTGGCAATCACAGCTCTCATGCTTAGGCAAAGTAAGTCTCTCTCTCTCTCTGCCGTTCTCTCTCCAGTTTCACAAAATCACGCACATTTCCACCATTTGCATCAAAACTAAACAAGCAACATGCCACCTTTCTGTCAGGTCGTCCCCATAAACACTCACGTGGGCAGCGGGGCCAACATCGGCATCACGCAGTGTCTGGAGCACCTGATCGGCACCGTCAGGGGGAAAGTCATCGAGGTGAGCGAAGGGTGATGCAGAATTCTGATTGATGAAACACCTCAGCTGGTGTGTTGTAATCTGCGCTCAGTTTGCGATAGTAAATGATTGGGTTGTTTGGTTGCAGATTCACAGTCACTTCCCTCACAAGCCCATCGTCCTGGTGGGGTGGAACGTAGGCGCGCTGATCGCTTGCCACGTGAGTCAGTTTGTTACTTGTTGAAACTCTTACTTTGCTGTGTGTCGGAGGAAAGATCTGAATGTTTGCGATCCGTATCTAGGTGTCGCTTATGGAGCATGTGGCTGCTGTCGTGTGTCTGGGTTTCCCRCTGCAAACAGTCGTCGGACCCAGAGGGGTAAATACTCAGAGGCAAACCTGCTATTATTTATTTTAGGCGTTACTGCTGTAGTAAGAGTGTTGACGGTGTAGAGGATAAAGGTTTTTAAATGTACTTTATTCCGGCTAGGACGTGGACGATCCCTTGTTGGACATGAAGACCCCTGTGCTGTTTGTGGTGGGTCAGAACGCGCTGCAGTGCGGCGCCGAGAACATGGAGGAGTTGAGAGAGAAGATCCGAGCGGATAACAGCATGGTGGTGGTAGGAGGGGCGGACGACAACCTCAGGTGTGTCGAGATGGTATACAATAAGACACTTAGCCAGACCCGTTGACGTTTTGAAAATAAACCAAGCAACGACATTATAATACAAAAATATCACCCTGCGTCAGAGCTCCGCCCTTCATACGATTGCTCCTCCTCATACGTTTTTTCTCTGGCCATGTTGCAGGATCGGCTCCTCCAAGATGAAGACAGAAGGTCTGACGCAGACGATGGTGGATCGCTGCATTCAGGTTCACACTTTTAAGCAACTTTAATCCAGAATCTTAAAAAAGAAAAAAGTTTCCTGAGAAGGTGACCATCAGTCTGGTTTTAATTTTGTCTCCTTCAGGATGAGATCGTAGACTTCCTGACGGGAATTCTGATGCGAGCGGAAAGTTCCAGTCTCACCTCGGGGGAAACGCGGGACCTCGACGCGGAGAAGAAAAAGAAACCGCGACGCGAGCTGCCTTTCGAGACGGAGAGGTCGCGACCTTCCTCCCCTGCCGTCAGGAATCCTATCTCGCCATCAGGATCAGAGGTTAGTTGATTGAATAATTACCCAGGTGTCCGTTCTTCTAATTTGTGCAGAAAGTGCGGTTCCTTTCCTGAAGCCTGCCCGTTTATCGGTCACATCGAGCTTCCGTCGTACGGTTACTATAGAAACGGTAGCGTATTAGGATGACCACATGTGGTCTGTGTTAATAGTAGCCATTATTGTCTGAGATTAGATTTCGGGATGTACACTTTTGGCACCTCACTATAGGAACTGCAGTAACAGGTACTGATGTTGGATTTTTGTGGTGCTGTCGCCCCCTGCAGGACATGTCCAGTGTGTGCAGCAGTCCCACAGCCAGTCCCAAAACCAAGACGGCGACTTTATCTCCAGCTCAGAAGTCGAGCCTCATCACAGCCACCCAGCTCCTCAAAACACACATGCAGCGATCTGGAACCATGCTCACACACAAACAAGCTCAAGGTGTGTGTGTGTGTGCAGGGGGGGGGTGCACATCCATAAAAGCACAGCATTAAACCATGTAAACACTCCTGGTGCATGATCTCTGCATGTTTGCGTTGTTGATTTGTTGCTGTCTAATGAGCACTAGAGTGGTTGTGTCAGTAGTATCCATTGTAAGCATTCAGTCACCTTCCCTCAGCTCATTCCACCTCCCCATGACGTGCGTGCGGGAGCGTTTCCTCCTTTCCTGTCCTCTCTTTCTCCTTTTTTTTCCCCCTTCATTCTGTGTACCTTTGTCTTCCGTCCGCTGCAGCTCAGTTCGCTGCCTTTATGAAACAGAACATGCTGSTGAGGAAGAGCGTTCCTCCTGGCAGCCCCTCCTGTCTGTTTGGTGAGTATGATTCCCTTCTCCTCCTCTCTCTGCATCGCTCATCTTAAATCTTTTTTTCTTTCTTTTATACTTTTGTAATTCTAATCCTCTGTTTTTTGAAGAAACCTGTACTTGTTGGTGTTATTGTTAAACATCAGAGTCGTACATTTTTGACACTACAGGTAGTCCCAGATGTACGAAGATTCGAGTTGCAAATCTCCAAACTGACTGCGGTTCTACTTTCGGTTCAATCACGGATCTAGTGCACAAAAACAATAGACACTACATGTACAATTATGTACAGTATTTTCAGTGTATAAGGTTCCGGTATATAGTATGTGTGTGTATGTGGGGATGTAGGAGAAATTGAAGTTGGCCTCACCGGGGTTAATGAATCAGTCCGGGAGCACGATGATGGACAATGTCAGTTGTAAAGCTTGTAAATGGTGAATAATCCTAATTTCGGAAAAATCCCCAGAAAAACAGAGTTCACAGTCCAATACAGTGGAAAACGACTCTGAGATAAACTGCTGTCCGGGTTTTCCCTTGTGAATTAAAGGCGCTGAGACAACACTGTTACATTGTACATTTCACTGTGAGATTCATTTCCTTCAGCGCAGTTACGGTTTTTGGCCACATGATGGCAGTGTTTAGTCAAGTGGATTGTTATGCTTTACATTGTACTGTATATTCTTGCCAAAGGTGTATAAGACTCACTTTGTCTGACTTAAGAACAAATCGGACTTACGAACACGCTCCCGGACCAGAACTCGGGGACGTAAGTCGGAGACTACCTGTAGTTTAAAATGTAAAGAAATCCACTTTTAATAGTGGGAGATGTGATATGTGATGCGTGTTGGACGGCTGATACCGTTTATGAGCATCATCTGTACCACTGGGTGTCAGTGTTTTAGACTTCTTTGTATCACAGTATGACTGACTGGACATTAAAAACCAAGAGTGTTCAAATCAATCCGGGACTTTCAGCTGAACAAAGACATAATAACGATTCCCATTTACAGAAGACTTCACACACAGTACACTGATGAGACTCTTAGCTGCAGGAGAACGTTTGAACATTCGGCAAGTGGAACACCCAGCATGCAGTTGGTCCGCTGTGTTGAGATAACGTTCTACCCTGATGGTATCCAACCACTAGTGAAACCCTGAGATGAGTGCTTTTATGTAGCACGGGATTATCCAGAAAAAGAAAATTATGTTCTGTTAATATGCACAATCAAAAGTCCCGGTTTGAGTTCAACACACTTTCGGTTTTCATTTCATTCAAGTGTTGCACTTCATCTGGCTCCGGCAGTCAGAGACTCATGGGGTGGGAGAGAGCAAGAAATGGGAGCGCCACATAACACACTGTTGATAAATCATAAATATCGAGACCTGCGCTCGACTTGTATAACCTTTAACTCTGTGTGTGCCACAGTGCCCGTGTCCGGCGAACAGGTGGAAGGTTTGGAGCAGAACGAACAGCGGCTCCATCTGAAGAGGAGACAGACGCCAAGTCCCACGATCTCTACAAAAGCCTCCAAACGGGCCAAGATCAAAGTCACCATCGTCTCCCACGGCGACGCAGCCAGTGGCACGGGGCCCTCCGGCATCCAGGAAGGTAAACGCACAGGAAGTGTAAAATAGAAGATTTTAAATAAATAAAGATATGGTAAATAAATGTACCTGGGGTAAAATGATGTTTTTTTTTGTTGTTTTTTTACAATAGGAATGTCTGGAAAGCCCCTTACAGTCACCATGGGCCAAACTGTATCAGGTGCCAAAGATCTTTCTGGACTGTTGACCGCAAGGTTTGTGGAATTTCTGTGGAAACTTTTTTGACACACCTTTTACACACATCTGCATCTGTGTAGTCTCACTGTGACTGTTGTCATTCATGTCGATCTCATTATGCTGTCGTTCAGGGATTAGTCATCAGCAGATTTGGATTTGTGTGAAGAGTTCAGGAGCTTAGGTTAAGGAAAATTTTTTATTTTGTTTTATACGAACATGTTTGGTGTATGATGACGCACGGTTAAGGAATGCATTTCCCCCTAATCTTGTCTGTAAGACCTGTTGAGTAATATTTATTTAGTAATGCTAAATGCTTATGAAAGCTTAAAAACTCACATTTGTCAATAATCAGTACCTCTCCCACTATGGACTGGTATGATGACTAATTCGGCAATATTTCATATTAAGATCCGAACTCAATATGATACCATGGTTAGGGAAATGTATTTATAATATGATTTTCTTGACTTGTTTCCTGGTCTGTGTTTCCTTGTAGGTCAGGGGCTTTGACCGACGTCTCTGGAGGTCTCAGCTCGGGGGGAGCTTCCTTCCACAGCCTGCAGGGTGGCGTCATATCCGGCTCCTCCGCCAGCCCAGCACAGGTCCAGACTTCTACACAAGGTAAAATGGAGAGACTGCAGAACCAAAACATCTAGAGAAGGAACAACTTCTATAAGATGAACTTTAACTCTTAAACACTTGGAGTTGACTCCTCCCTCTGGGTTTGTGGTTCGGCTCCAGTTAAGTAGGAGGAGCTAGAAAAAGGCCTGACTTCACCGCTTGGGGGTAATGCATAAAGCTGTTGTGCAATGTTTCGATGTTAATTTCTGACTCTTTTCTGTTTGTTTGTTTTTTAAGCCAACTCTGCCAGTAGCCTGTTGCAGGGCCTGAGCTTCAGCCTGCAGGAGATCACCTCCAAGCCCTCGGTTCTGCCCTCCAGCACTCAGGTACAAACCCAGAAGATTTTGCTCCAATGTTTGGCATTGTATTCTCCTATATATACAGATGTCACCATTTTCTAAACCTCTTTCTCTCGCAGGCTTCAGTTGGGAAGGCTCAGGCTCATGGGCAGATGTTGACCTCACTCAGTCCAGCAGGTGGCACCCTGGTGCGCGCGGTTCCCGTCGTCTCCACCGGCTCCGGAGTGACCAAAAGCACAGCCATCCATCAGCTCCTCACCAACGGAGGCCTGGCCAAGCTGGCCAATAGCCTGCCAGGACTGGCACACGTGGCCAATCAGAGCGCGGGTACGTCCTTATCGACACCGCGCTCCTCCAAACAGAGGCGACCGCGCTGAGTAGGGTTCAGGGAAGTGTTACCGTGACTACTGGCTGTAACTCGGCTTAACGAATAGACCAGAACCGGTCAAGCACTGATGTGACATAACTGAAGTGCTCACCGATAGACAGAGGAGGAGAAAAGTGTTGCTTTCCAGAGATAACAAGATGTATAAATTTGTTCTTGTATATGTGTATTATAAGCGAGGATTACGAATGTTAGAGAAAAGCAACATGCAGGCTAGATCGAGTTCCAGTTTAGACAAATTACCAAATGCATAACATTACAGTTAACGTTGATTTAGTTCTCATGTCACCGGCTGTTTCTGTCCGTTTCCACATTCTCATTATTATGTTCATCTTCTTATTCGTTTTGTCCATTTATTATTTTTTTTGTGTTGTTTGCTTTGACCCATGTACTGTTTGACATCCACTCACAAATGCATTCATTAAACAATAACAGCAAACCAGCATCACTGATGCCAGGCTTTGTCATTTTTTTTCCCCAGTTATTTTTTTCCCCCCTTATGTATGTATTGTTTTTCTCACAGGTGAACACTACCGTAAGCATTTCTACTTCACTATTTCAGAACTGTAATAATCATGTAATTTCAAGGTATTTGAAAATTACACTTCTGCTTTGGGTGTTGTTATTTCAGTTTGAAGATTGCAAGGAAAGCATATTTGTTGTGATTGCAAATGCAACTCATCTCACATCCACCAGAGGGCGCTGAACGGCCTTTATTTTATTCTCTACTGTACATGTAGTCCTTATATGATCACTTATTCTCATTTTTTATAAAATGGTTCTAAGATCAATCCCAAGCAAACTTTCTTTTTTGTCACTTAAATATTTTTTCCATGTTTTTACCTTTTTTTTTCTTTAAAAAAAAAAATTCTGCTCATTCTGGCTGAGTTTTTGTTCATTGTACATGTCTTTTACCTTTCCATTAATTTCCCTAGACAATCAGGGCTATAATCCAACCCAATGCTACATCATTCTTCATCACATCCGTGATACAAGGTATCTTTATTTACCAAATTACCGTAATAAGTCATTATATAATAGTCCATTATTTTATCAATATTAGTAAGCTTATYTATGAATTTGTCGTCTACTTTGTATCCTGATGTAGCTGTGATGATCAGTGTTCTATTTACAGTGCTGTCTGGAGTTATTCTAGAAAAAGAGGAGTTTAATATGGGGAAAATTGATAAAAAGTGATCTATTGAGCTCACTGTATAATTTTATATTGTATATACAGTCAAGCCCGAAATTATTCATACCCCTGGCAAATTTTGACTAAGTTACTTTTATTCAACAAGCAAGTTTTTTTCTTAACTACAAATGGCACAGGCTTCTCTCAGAAGAGAGGATGATGCACGCTGATCATGCATCATTGTGGAAAAAATTATTACTCATCTTTTATTTACATAAATAAAACATATTTACATTTGAACAAAAAGTAGCATATCCAAAATTATTCATACCCTTCTCAATAATTAATAGAAAAGACTTTATTGGCTATTAGCGATGAGCTCCAGCTCTTTCAGGTTGGAGGGTCTCCTTGTCATCACCCTGTCATCAACCAATTCTTTCACCACTTTTGCTGTGTGTTTTGGGTCGTTGTCTTGCTGAAATGTCCACTGGTGCCCAAGGCCACGTTCCTCTGCAGACTGATGCCTGATGTTGTTGAGTGTTGATGTATTGCTTCTTTTTCATGGTGCCGTTTATTGTGATTAGGTTCCCTGGTCCAACGGCTGAAAAACACCCCCAGAGCGTTAGGTTCCCACCACCACGTTTGACAGTGGGGATGGTGTTCTTAGGGTTGAAGGCTTCTGCTTTTTTACATCATTATGGCCAAACTGTTTAATTTTTCTTTCATCTCACCATAAAACAGAAGACCAGAAGTCATCTTCTTTGTTCAGATTAGCAATTGCAAAGGCCAAGCTGGCTTTTGTGCACCTTATCTGGAGAAGTGGTGTCCTCCTTGGTCTGCGCCCGTGGAACCCAGCGGTGTTCAGTGTCCGTTGGACTGTCTGCCTTGAGACGTTGCCACCAGCAGAGCCCAGATTCATCAGGATGGCCCTGGTGATGATCCTTGGATTCTTTGCACCTCTCTCACTATCCTCCTGGTCAGCACAGAGATTCCTCTGAGATTTTTCACAGTGCGGAACGTCTTGTATTTTTTTAAGTTCCAGTGGTGACAGCAAGGTTACCGCTGGACCTTCAAAACATTTAGATATGGTCTTCTAGCACTTTCCTGACTTGTGAGCCGCCACAACGCGCAGCCGCAGGTCCTCAGTCAGGTCCTTTGTCTTGGCCACAAACCAACAGCAGAGAGCTCCTGTTTTTTTTCACCTGTTGAGTTGATTAAAACAGTTGTTCCTAATGAATGAGGGTAATTTGGATGCTTTAGAACAGCTTGGACAATTCGGAATGGTATATAACTTTGGATTTTCCCATAGACTGCGACAGTTTGCAAAGGCTATGAATAATTTTGGACACGCCACCAGTTTTTGTTCAAATGTAAATAAAAGCTGAGAAATAGTTTTTTCTCACAGTGATGCCTCTTGTACATCGTCTTGGAAGAAACCTGTCATTTCTGGTCAAAAAAAAAAAAAAAACTTGCTGGTTGAATAAAAGTAGCTTAAAATCAGAATTCGCCAGGGGTGTGAATAATTTCGGGCGTGACTGTATACTCTTTATTGGACTGAAAGCATTTTTATGCACAGGAAGAAATCAGTGTGGAAGTGGACCTACATCAGATACCAGTATTTGCCAACAATTCTTTGGTTTTATTTATTTTTTATTACACATAATAGCACAGACATTTTCTATATTGTTTAATAAGCTTGGATGAAGTCAACACTTTTTTTTATTATGCAGAATAACAGAACACACTTATGAGAGTAAAACCTCCCTTTATTTCTCTGTATAATCCCCTGATACACTAATTATCCAAGTATTTCACGAGTGCCTGGTTCTGTCCTGGTACAAAGTTTTACCAGAGACATAATTTCATATTTGAAATTCCGGCCTCTTGGGAACTCCTCCAAACGCCCCGAACATGTGGAAATGTCTTGGRGTGAGTTCAGGACTGTACGGTGGAGATGTGGCAATGTGACTCCCAGCCGATTTCCTGTAACGTGCAAGTGGTGTTGGTGTGTGATGATGTGTACAGCCGTTCCCACAGACATGTGCGTCTCTTGCGCAAGTTGGTGATGAGTTATCCGTACTTTCAAGGATCAGGATTGCGCTCCCTCGATGTTCAGGGAAATGACTCAGTGCGCTCCGGGACACCTCGTCATTCATCATTCATGGATCCTTAAAACGTTTGCACCGTTCAAATATTTTAACTTAACTTTTAATCTCTGGTGACATTCAAGCTCGCTTGAAGGCTAAAAATGTCGATCAGTTTTACACCTTCATTCACGAGAACCCGCGTTGACTTGAAGCGTCTTGGTTCACTCCTCCATTCTGAACTTCTCAGGTTTGTATCATGTGGAGTTTGTTCTCTCTTGGAGATCGATTTCTATGTTCATTTTTTAAGAAGTGCAGGTTTTGGCGTATCGTCCACTTAAAAGCTTTATCAAAAAAAAAGCTTTTATTTAACCTTGTAGGAGAATCAGCCATGTTTTAAGCTGAAACCTATGGTGTGCGTGTGTGTGTGTGTGTTAAGCAGGTCTGAAAGCACCCACCACCATCACGGTGACGCTGCGAGGCCAGCCGAGTCGGGTTCCAGCTCTGGGCCATGCTGGAGCGGTACTGCCACCACACAACCCATCTGAGCAGCAGGTAGGACTCTCACAAACAAGACCGCAGTTATAGTGAACACCGGCATGAGTCACGTCAAACCATGCAATGTTTCAGTGTCTGTGTGAATGAGCTACTGCTGAGCCACGCCCACCAGGGCTGACCAATAATCTTGGGGACGGGGTATCTTCAAATTCGAATCGTGTTCGTCACGTACTGTAAACAACCATGCACGGTATGATGCGCAGTGAGATGCTTATACGACTGTCCGTGACCTAAAAGAGAAAGATTTCTAAATAATTAATTAATAAGATTAAAATAAGGTCACATTTGGAGGGAAAATCGAATTGGCTTGTTTAAGCACGAGCCAGTAAAAAATTAGAAAAAAATTTTTTTTGATTCTTTTCATTTCCTTGGTTTGTCTAAATGACAAAAAAAAAAGAATAATTTTACGCGATGGGTTACAGGTACAGTCCACAGTGAACGGCATCATTTGCCATGACATGTAGTGGATTACACTACTGTAGGAACTGTAGAGTGATGCACACGGTAATACACTGATCAGCCACTTAATGTTGAGGAGTTCCCGCCTTTGCCGAAGGATGTGTTTTGACACATTTTGATGGAGACCAGCCTTGACCTTTTCAGCAAGTCGCGGTACAGAGTACATGGACCAGCCTTCGCTCCCCATGTGCATCAGTGAGCCTTGGCCGCCCATGGCGCTTTTGCCAGTTCACCAGTTTTGATTGATTCCTTGCACCAATTTTGGTCCGTTCTCTCCGTTGTACTGTAGATCAGGAACATCCCTGAAGACCTGCAGTTTTGTAGTTGCTCTGACCCAGTTCAGAAAAAGTTCACTTGCAGCCCAATATATTAACAGACGCCATTGTAACGAGATATTGATAATGTAGCTATGATGATAAGGGCCAAATTGTTATGTTTAGACAACCGAGTCTCCAAAACTGCAGCTCTGGTCTACAGTAGTCAGGACGTACCAAAAGTGATCCAAGGAAGGAAAACCGGTTGGCCCGTCTAGTCCGATCCAATAGAACTCTGAAAAGGTTAAAACTGGTTCAGATTGAAAGGTGACAGAACACACAGTTCATAGGGTAACGTGCCATCCAGACATTTTCACCTCACTTCAACTTTTCCACATTTCATAGTTTTACAATAAGGAAAGAATGTTTAATTAATTAGAATAATATGTCCACGTTGCTGTGTTTACACTGACAATATTTCGTCAATCCTACTGAAACCATTCCAATTCGAGACTCTTGTTTACGTGGATGTAATCCGATCAGATGTGCGTTTACAGTATATGCTGAAAGGATTCGATCAGAATAAATCTTGTTTGGCATTTTGGCAGGCGTAAAGTGGTTCTGCCACTGTGAAGCGTTTAATCTGCTGGAAATCTCCCCAAGTTTTTTTCTCCAGCTTTGAGGTCACGTTAGGCTTCCAATCCCCCCCCCATTAAATCCCGCCTTCTGCATATGATTGGTTAAAAGAATTCAGTCTCAGATGTTTACTGAGTGTGAAATGTGAGCCAAAGAGTGTCCCTTCCTTAACCAGAGACCCAGTGGATGATGGGAGAGAGCTGTTTTTGTGGAATATTGGGGTTCATGTAAATGCATGTAGTCAAACTGGGACTTTTGATTGTGCGGAATAACAGAACAGTTCTGAGAGTAAAAAACTCTAAAACCTTTAATTCCCTCTAAATATCACACCTTCACACCTGATACGCCGGCCTCCCAGGAACTCCTTTAATGGCCCAAACATGTGCAAATGGCTTGGAGTGAGATCAGGACTGTACGGTGGATGTGGCGATAACTCTTAGATGATTTTCAAGAATCAGACGTACCACTCTCTGAATGTTCATGAGAACGATGTTCACAGACGTATGGTCTTCTTTAAAAGGTTTCACAGTTCAAATGTTCCCCTGCAGCTAAGAGACTCATCACCGTACTGTCCTATGTAAATGTCACTCTGTCAGATGCCTTCATTCACAAGAAATGTCATCACAAGTCCCGGTCTGACTTGAACGGCCCTGTCGGAGGATGCACCACACAAAAGCTCCATGTTACGGACTTCTTTATCTTCTGACAGCTGTGTGAAATCCTTTTGCTCTTGCCTGTCACTTATCATTCCGTTCAAACTATATCAGATCGGCCGTTATTGATACTGATGCCTTTTTATGCGCCTCTAAGAAATTTCCACTCCACACTCGATCACAATGACGGCCCCTTCGTTTTCCAGCATCGGAATTGATTGGTTTCGTTCGAGTGGTTGCTTTAGGAACAGTCTCTATGACCACACAGAGGAATGGAGAGCTAATTAGCTAATTAAAATGCTGACAAGTTTAATTACACACATGCCCATTTCAAACCGAGTGGCACATGCCCAGTGACTTATTTTCTCCCCAAAGGTTCATTTTAAACACTAATTTAATTTCAAGCTTTTGACAGAATTTTCTTTTAAACCAATTTGTGTCGGACATATCAGGTGCAAAGAGACGACAGGATTCATGGACGCAGGCGTGTGTGCATGATGCCTTTAATTATATGGTAGTTGTTCTCACTTTTTATTTCCTGATTTAGAAATTGACCTTGAAGGTTGGCTTGTTTTTATTATATATATATWTTTTTTAATCATTGCTTTTGAGACAGGCACGGTGGTGTAGTGATTTGCACTGTCACCTTGCACCTCCAGGGTCCGGGTTCGATTCCCGCCTCTGTGTTCATGGAGTTTGCATGTTCTCCCCATGCTTGGTGGGTTTTCTAAGGATACTCCGGTTTCCTCCCCCAGTCCAAAGACATGTAGGTTAATTGGTATTCCCAAATTGGCCGTAGTGTGTGAATGAGTGTGTGTGTGTGCCCTGCGATGGATTTGCACCCTGTCCAGGGTGTACCCCGCCTCGTGCCCTAAGTCTCCTGTGATAGGCTCCCCCCACGCGACCGTGAATACAGGATTAAGCGGTATAGACAATGAGTGCGTGTTTTTGAGACAGTACAAATACAGTGGAATTTATTATTATATATTATATTATATATTATATTATATATTATTTATTCGCATTGCGAGTAACGTGGTTTACGAGTGTTGCGCAAACCGAGCAAAGAGTTTTAATACATTTTAATTGGAAACCCGAGCAAGTATTAGTCTACGAGTGGCGAGTATCATGTATCACGCATGCGACTCTCTCTTGCGCTGCAGAATTGTGTGTAACACACACACACACACACACATAGCGCCTGCGCGCACCCATGGAAACACTTATCTGTCGGGATTTATTTGTACTTTTTTTGAAGGTAAAGTGCAGATTAATTTGTTGTATTTTAATTTTATACTGTATTAATTTTTTTATGTATTTATATTTTGGGGCTGTGGAACGAATAATTATTTCTAATGGGGAAAATGATGATTTGGTGTATGATTGTTTTGGAACACGAGCCCACTTCTGGAACGAATTATGCTCGTAATCCAAGGTTCCACTGTAATTGGAACAGAAATGGGCAACAAACGTTTATGAACAATTACAAACTTAAGACATAATAAAATGATTATTGATAAATTCTATAGTGAAAATGACTTGGATACTAAGACTACACCCCTGCAATAAATATATAAGTAGAATTTTATATATATAAAATATGTGGGGAAAATATTGTAGATATTTTCCTGTAGATTTTGTAAGTTTGTCCACTTACAAAGAAATAAAGGATCTCTAATTATAATCATATTACAGTGGAACCTCAGATTGCGAGTTTTTATTATTTCGTATGGGAAGATTTGATTTGGTTTACGAGTGTTTTGGAATACGAGCCAGCTTCCGGAACGAATTATGCTCGTAATCCAAGGTTACACTGTATTTGAAAGGATAGAGTATTTGAATACTTAATTCATAACATTTATACAATGTGTTTTTCTGGGATTGTTATTTGCTATTCTGTCTCTATTCTTTAAAATAAAAACATGATTATAATTATAGACCCTTTGCTGTAAACAAAATCTACAGGGGATCAAGTAATTATTTTCCCCATCATATATTATGCATCACCATTACACATATTACAGTACACACCTTTAAAAAAAAATATAGATATATTAAAAAGGTCTCTGTCGTTTGTCTTTATTTTCAGCATTTTTATAGTATTTTTGACAGAAGTAACAGTTCAGCACTTCTCTTGCAGTGAACAGAAAGTCCATGGGAAAGGTTCCCTCTGTGTGAAGTGCTCTTGACGCTCAGAACGGCTTGATTCGTAAACAGAGTGCTGAGGCTCTCTGGGGAAAACGCTGATATCTTGACCGCGTGGCTGATCGGCTCTCATCGACTCGCTTCGCCACCGTGAGGGAGTCTGGAACARCTGTGGACTCTGCGCTGATTACGACCAACACCAGGGATGTGAATCAGTGTTTTATCATAAATGTCGAGTCTGAATGAGCGTAAGATCAGTCAGCGGGCAATGAGAACTGCCCGGTGCTGACGGTGTGATTCCCTGAGCGAGCTTAAAAAATGAATTATCCTGTACACATGTGTGGATGAACAATAAAGTCAGGTTTCTGTCTGAAGTTGAAATCTTCTTTTGAGCCTTTCTTACTTACTTATTTACTTAGGACACGTGTTGATTAAAAACCTCATGTAACCCAAAGCCATTATCATATGCACTTAAATTCTATTTAAATATATATTTGAATTATATTTATATGTAAAAAATAAAACCTCTGAAAAGGGCAGTTTTTAACACGTCACTGCTATCGTCCTTCTTTTTCTTCACATTTCCACCCTGTTATGAAGTTCACCGTATAAATAAATGTTGATAAAATAAGGACGCTGTGGTCAGGCAAATAAACTATGTTACACCATATAGCAAAATAAAATACATAAAGCGCGGCATGGTGGTGTAGTGGTTAGCTCCAGGGTCGAGGGTTTGATTCCCGCCTCAGATCTGTCTGCATTAAGTTTACATGTTCTCTTTATGGTTGCTGGGGTTCCTCCGATTTCCTCCAAAGACATGCAGAGTAGACTAATTGGCATTCCCAAATTGCCCATTGTGTGTGTGTGTGTGTGTGTGGGCATGCATCCAGTGACATCGTACAGATGGATGAATGTATAATATGTAGACTGACGATCAGTGCCGTACAGTTGTTGTATAGCATGAGCTGTCTTTATGGAGCTTGTTATGGTAGAACAGAATCCGGTGACGGGAACTGTAATGCTACAGAACACAAAAACATTACAAATGATGGTCACATATGGGTTTGTAATGTTTTGGCCATGTAGCGTATTTTTTAATGATTTTAAATGCTATAATCTCTCCTAAATAATACTGATATGAAAGTATGGCTGTAGGACTGGAGTTTGGTCTCAATGCTTATTATTGTTTATGATTTTTTTTTTTTTTGCAAAAATAATATTAATAATAAAGATGTAATTCCTACCACTATGAAAACGGCGTAATAACTAGCACAGTGCACGGATGGTAATTTGATTTTGACTCTCTCTCACAATCAACTGGTTTTAACCTTCTTAAGACTTGACCTTGACTTCATCTCGGATAGTTCTAGTTTTGGACTTTTCCTTGACCTGTAGTTATGAAGACCTTAACTTCAGTATTCCCTCTAGTCTTTGACAACTGCTGAACTGTACAATATGCACAACGTGGAAGACTTTTTGGCAGCACAGTGGTATAATGGTTAGCTCTGGGAGTTTGCATGTTCTCCAGTATTTGGTGTGTTTCCTCCGGGTACTCCGGTTTCCTCCCACAGTCCAAAGACATGMAGGTTAGACAAATTRGCGTTCCCAGATTGCCCCTAGTGCATGAATGTTGACTGGAGATCCTAACACGGTCGTACAAATGGGAATAAATACAA
>QMIH01000512.1:238856-260682 GCA_003987875.1 Clarias batrachus
GTGTGTGTGTGTGTGTGTGTGTACACGTGTTATACAGAGGGCCTTTTTCCTTTCCTTTCATGCTAACGTGGGTTGCTAGCAGGAAAAACAGATTTAGGAAACCATAGAAAGTGTGCGTGTGTGTGTGTGTGTGTGTGTGTGTGTGTGAAGGAGAGTTCAGGGCATAGTGTCTGGAGTGAGATCCTGGATAATTAGTAATTAAAGTGTCTTGTTGCACCCAAAAAAAGAATAGAATGTTTGTGTGTGTGCAATCAATTGTGTGTTCATTTGCGTTTTATGTGTATGTGTGTGTGTGTGTATATATATATATATATGCGTTGTCGGGTAAGCAGTATAATGTTTGTTCTCTGAATAAACACAGACACAACAACACCACAAAGAGTTTTGAGTTACTAAAGCCTGTTTATGTCACATGTCATTGTTATTGTGTCTGCAGGATCAGGATTAGATCTGGGCCGGTTTTGGACGCATCAAAACCGCAGGTGTAAATGCAGCCAAGGCTCATTTAAAAATAGATTTTAAGCTGATCCCTCAGACCTTTTCAAGAGTTTGGAGATGCTTTGTAAGCCGAATGTTAGAAATATAATTAGAAATGAAGTTCTTCCCATGCTTTGGTTCATCACACACAGCTATATATAATTCTTAAACTTCACCAGGGCAAGCACCTGAGCAAGTGTAATTTATCATAAAAGTGGATGGTCAGGTTGTTGTGTGGACTTCAGTGATCCTTTTTTGTGAGTGATGTTCAGTGGGTCACTTTGACTGGTCTGTAAAATCAACAGACTACAATTCCACAGCACACAGGTTTACACAGGAGTAGCCTTGAATCCACCACGGTCCTGGAGATATCCACATGTGCAAAAAGGAAGCCCATGGTCCTTGAGAAGACCCACTGTCCTGGAGGAAGCCCACAATCATAGAGTAACATCATGGTCCTTGAAAAAACCCACGGTCCTAAAGGTAGCTCACAGTCCTGGAGAAAGATCATGCATGGTTTAGTTATTTTCCTTGCCAATTAATTGGATCAGGAGTGTTGAAGCAGAAACAAAGCTAAGATTTACAGATCAGTCCAAGGGGTAGTCCGGGAACAGGGTCGGGTAGTCCGGGACCAGAGTAGTCCCGGGACCAGGGTCGGGTCCAGCAAACTATTTGGAACAAGGTTTTTATTAAGCCAAACACCAATATATTGGTGTTATATTGGTGTTAATCTTCTGTTATTAAGCTAAAGGGAGATATTACCAAGTGATGCTTAGCTGCTGTCCATAGTTTGCCTCTTGTAAAATTGATACCATCATGTAGCACCTTCCTAAATAAACCAGACACATGTTTGTAATCTCATCCAGGTTGTTTTCAAGATTCAAGATCTAGTTTCAAGCATAAAATGTCAGGGACAATGGATTCACATGCTGCTTGTGAGACTCGGGTAACCCTCAGCTTGCAGTACAAAAATATATAGAAGAATATAAGGGAACAGGAGAAGGAAAAAGAGTCGGGTAAAAGTATGGAGAAAGAGTAGATTACGAATATGATATGCGTACAAAATCTGTAGAACATATTAAAGAAGACTAGGACCGAGTTAGCAGACTGGACTTCTTAAAATAAAGTGTGGAGTAAACAGGTATTAGTGCCCTTTTATATATTGCAATGTGTGGAAAAGTGACAGAAATATGTGAAGAGATTGTCCATGAGTGTCTGTGCGCTGTCAGTCAAGTGTCCAGGGTGTGGGTGGTAGTTGGAGGCATGAGTGAAAAAGTAGGACTGGATTCAGGAATCTTCCTGCAGAGATCATCTTATTTAAGCAGTTAGTTATTTAAAAATCAGTCATTGTACTTCAAGATGTCAAAAACCTCGCAAGCCAAGTGTTAAATTCCTTTCACATGCTTTGATTGTTCTGTTGGAAAGATTCTGTTATGAAAAAGACATATGGCTAAACGTTTCAGTTTGTAATCAGATACCGGCTGTCTCAAAGTCTGCAATCAATGAAAACCTCCATCACACTTCACCATGGACACAACTCCAAGGTGGCTCSATTGTGGTCACTGCTACTTTTTATTCCATGTCGTCTTCTGCAAATTGACCACACCTACTGTATATCCAAGTCTTGCAACATTTTGAGAACTTGAACTGGCGCAGGAACTTGGTGGTGTAGTGTTCCAAGTCACATGTTGTGTGAGATCTTGACTAAATGTCATACCTAAATCCAGATATTCTGAGCTAACAATGACTAGTGCATCACCTGCCAAGTACTGTGAACGTTGAGTGTTGTGAAAGACGACTCTGAACAGTGTATCTCTTTCCCCTAGGTGTTGCTCGTATGTGGGTCGCAGGGGAGGAGGACCCCAGGCCATTTCCATCGGGAAAAACTGCGACAAGTTTGGAATCGTGGTGCATGAGCTCGGTCACGTGATCGGATTCTGGCATGAGCATACGCGGCCAGACCGGGACGAGCATGTCAGTATTATACGGGACAACATCCAGCCTGGTAAGATACTTCAGAAATTACTTTTTAAAATGAATCAACAAAACAAGTTGACCAACATGACTTGGTGTAAATTTGACATATAACGTCTTTTCAGGAAGTGTAGCAATACATACAGTACAGACCAAAAGTTTGAACACATCTTCTCATTCAAAGAGGTTGAATTTGTATTATGGCAAGAAAAAAGCAGTTAAGTGAAAAAAAAAACGAGTGGCCATCTTTACTTTAAGAAATGAAGGTCAGTCAGTCCGAAAAAATTGGGAAAACTTTGAAAGTGTCCCCAAGTGCAGTCACAAAAACCATCAAGCGCTACAAAGAAACTGGCTGACATGCGGACCGCCCCAGGAAAGGAAGACCAAGAGTCACCTCTGCTGCGGAGGAGAAGTTCATCCGAGTCACCAGCCTCAGAAATCGCAGGTTAACAGCAGCTCAGATCAGAGAGGAGGTCAATGCCACACAGAGTTCTAGCAGCAGACACATCTCTAGAACAACTGTTAAGAGGAGACTGTGTGAATCAGGCCTTCATGCTAGAATATCTGCTAGGAAACCACTGCTAAGAACAGACAACAAGCAGAAGAGACGCGTTTGGGCTAAAGAACACAATAAAGGACACAATAAAGAAAACTCTTTGAATGAGAAGGGGTGTCCACACTTTTGGTCTGAACTGTATATCAAAACGTAATATAAAACATTCACAACCAATGCATTACCAAAATCTATTATTATAAAAACATCATTATTGCATTATACACAAAGATACACTAGAGTAGAAAAACATTAAACCAAAATTTCCCAAAAAGCATTTATTTCTATGGTTAGAAAAAAAAAAAAGTCTCAATTACTAGGAGACTTACAGTATATGGACAAAAGTCCATGGCCAAAAACTGCAATGACATTGTATCCAAAATACATACAGTACACTTCAATATGGAGTTGGGCCCTTTTAGCAGTTGTACTCCACTCTTGGAAGGCTCTCCACAAGATTTTTGAATGTTTCTGTGTCCATTCATTCTGTAGAGCATTTATGAGGCCAGGCACGGATGTTGGACCTGAAGGCCTGGCTCGCAATCTCCGTTCCAGTTCATCCTAAAGGTGCTTGATTGGGTAGAGGTCAGGGCTCTGTGTTAGGGCCTGTCAAGTTCTTCCACACTGAACGCATCATACCATGTCTTTATAGTCCTTGCTTTGTGCACTTGGGCTCAGTCATGGTGGATTAAAAAAGATCCTTCCCCAAACTGTTGCCACAAAGTTGGAAGCATAGCGTTGTCCAAGATGTCTTGGTCTGCTGAAGCATTAAGATCAATAATTAATTGAGTTGGCCAAATACTTTTTGTTCATATTTTGTGTATGTTAGAAATGTCATGTTATTTTTCCTCGTTAAAATMTAAATCTTAATTTTAATGTACTACCAAAACCAGCATAAGATTAAAAAAAAAAAGTGAGTGATATTAAACAATACATTGCATTAATAGCTGTAAAATTTGTTCTGAAAATAAATTTTCTTTCTTTTCCCACCTTTATTAAAATTGTCATGTTTTCAGCATTTTAATAGTGCTTTTTTTATATTCAGGAGGCTAATGTCGCTAAAGTAAAACATTGTTTGGCTAAGGAAACAATTCAATAAAGTAAAAAAACAAAAGAAATAAAATATTTCATAAATTCTAGTTAGAATCACTTCTAACATACAAATTCTTCTAACATACAAAGTATGTATTTACGATCTATTTGATCTATTTAATTACAAATCAACGAGCTACCAATTGGTTGAGTGTATAATTATATGTAGAGTTGTTGATGTACAGTGCTAAAGCTATAAATGTTAGCCGGGATAGTAGCTCGTAGCTGTTGTGTGAATCTAAAGAAGCAGGGTTGGATTTGAGATCAATTTAATAAGTCTGAATTAAAAAGAAGACGCGTTTAGATAAAAAGTCTCCTAAACATGAAGAATGTTATTTTAACGTTTCAAGAGCATTTCGATACGTGACGCGCTACCAGGTTGTAAGAACCGCCTTGACAACGCTCATTCTTGGCCACAGAGACCAACACCAATCCAGCCTTGTTTTCAACCTTATTCTTGTTGCTTGTATTTAAGAAGGTTGGGTGTAATCTCTGCTCTAGCATTTCCGCTTGCCCTTCATGTTCCAGTAGCGTTCTCCTCACTGTGGCGATGATGCACTAACGTGTTCACCACCGTAAGCTTGTGCCAAAGTTTCATACTTTAAATCTTCCGTGTGATCTGATTTCTTTTTAGGAGTGTCTACCTCATGGAAGCGTAATGTAACTGCAATCCTTCAGGGTGATTTCGGTTTGGACTAAGTGCAAATTTATGACTTGCTTGGCCACAAGGCTAAACACACCCTGAAAATGAATGTTTGGACTCTCTGGGCCCGGTCCCTTATCTTCTTATCTCTCCACGTCTGCCAAACACGAGAATGAAGTCCACTTAGGAGCCGATTGATTAATACGAGCCAAACAAAACATACAGCGCTTCTGAAATCATCAGCATATGTCAGCAACAGTCTTCCCTGTTGAGATCATTTCCYGTGGAACTTCTGGAACATCCAGTCCTTATGTCAAGATTGTTTTTAATAAATATATATATATTTTTTTATTACATAGGACAGGAGTACAACTTCTTGAAGATGGAGCCCGGTGAAGTGGACTCTCTAGGGGAAGTCTATGACTTTGACAGCATCATGCACTATGCCAGAAATACGTTTTCCAGGTAAGTCTAGATTATGTTCCAGGTATCATTTCAATTTTGCCTTACCTAACGTAATTAATCATGATCTTTATTGAAAGTTATCTAATCCCACTAATAATCTCAAGTTAGCCTGCTGTCCTCCCACCCCACGTGTACAGCCAAGCTTAGTTTAACAGGTTGGGACCGATCTGGGTCAACTGGTGGTGGTGGTGGTGGTAGTAGTGTACAAGGGGTTCTGTGGTTAAGGCATTGGACTACGGTTCGGAAGGTCCCAGGTTCAAGTCCCACTACCACCAAGTTGTCCCTGTTGGGCCCTTGAGCAAGGCCCTTAACCCCAACTGCTCAGATGTATAATGAGATAAAAATGTAAGTCGCTCTGGATAAGGGCGTCTGCCAAATGCCTAGATGTAGACTCCAACTTTCTTCCTCCTGATTTAATTTCAGGCCATTCGGCGCAAGTCTATCAAGTGTCTATTTTATTCTATCCAACTCTGCATGTAATCAAGTAATCTATTTGAGTCAGTGGCTCAAATCCAAACAAATTACCTGATGAACACTGATGGCGGTAACTAGGAATAAAGTGGTGGAAATGTGGCAATGGAACTTATGTGGTTAAGTGGTAGCAGATGGACATGACCCTGTAGAACCTGTTCTTCATGTGTGATCATGAAAATAGATTATGTACATAATGGGCCGGAGTAGTTGAGTGATTATTTCACTGGGTTACTGATCAGAAGGTCCCGGGTTCAAACCCCACCACCACCAAGTAGTCGATGTAGGGCAGTTGATCAAGGCCCTTAACCCTCATTTGCTCAGATGTGTAATGAGTCRCTCTGGATAAGGGAATCTACCAAATTCCATAATGTAAATGTAATGTCAATAGGATTAATTTCCTGATTCCTGAACATTTAATTACTCTGTGATTTTGATTTTGCAAAAAATTTGGGTAGTTCTGAACACCTGTACCTCTTCCATAACTGGCTAATATTAATATTTAGAATTTTTCTTTTTGTACTGTTTTTTTTTTTTTAGTTTATTGCATGAAATTACATGATTGTATTTTGACTAAAAAGTTTCTCGAGGATTTATGTAAGAAGAGGTCTGCAGAGTCAGAGGTGCGTTCTGGTGCTGTTATCTGGACTGCACATAAGGTTGCCAGATTAATTTCTCCTGCTGGGATGACATGCAGATGAGAATATGCTTGAGAAAAATGGGCTTAAATCCAAGGTTGAAATCATGCTTAACTGCGTCTGTTTCTTATTCCTAAATAGTCCGAGGTAGTTTTGTGTTAAATACCTATTAAACATTTTAAACACGCCTTATAATTCCATGGTCTTTGCTGATTGTTATTTCTTCCTACACTGTAAAACAATACTGAAGCGTCTAAAATACACAATCATCTCATTCGAACAGTTGATATTGAGATGTATATCTGCTACTCATGCTCTGTAAATCCTTCATAACGGCTCTAATCTGAGATGRTGTTTGAGGTTAATTGGTGATTTCTGAGGCTGGAGACTGTAAATGAACTTCTCCTCTTSAGCAGAGGTAACGTTTTGGTCTTGCTTTCCTGGGAAGGTCTTCATGAGAGACAGTTTCATCAATGCTACAATGCTGTTCTTGTAAGAACTGTTCCAGAGCAGCTGACCTTCATGTCTTGGAATAACAACTGGCTGTTGATGTTGTTGCTACTAAATTGTCCAATCCCATATGTGTTATTTCAAAGTTTTGGAGAAAATCCAGGATTGTTCTGGAATGTAGAAAAATAAATTCATTTGTGTGTCCAAACTTTTGACTGGTATGTCAAGTCCTGTTTTTGTAGTGGACGGTTTCTTCCATCCATCCATAGTTAAATTTGCATGATATTTTAATATTTAAAGTATAGTTTTACTCATTTTAATCAAGTTCACTATTGACGCTTGATAATAAAATTACAGTGCGTCTATCCATCTTGCACAAGCTCGCAATATGTAAAACGGTCAAACTAGTCGCCAAGGTTTTCCTCCCCGTGTTTGYGTTAAAARGAAAAACACTGAATTAATGTAATCATCGCCTCGTACATAATTTGACCCAATAGCCTGAAKATTATCAGGAATAATGATAATTATTTATTGCAAAACACACATTACTGTTTTGACACGGAACTCCATTAGCACCAGCRGGTCCTATCCACATGAGCACACTACAGTGTATTCACGCTCCATTACTTCTCCCTTCCTCAATCTGTGTCTGCTTTTTCCAGATTACCAGTAATTAGTTTTATTCAAGCTGAAGAGCAAACGAGGACAATCCACATCTGTGCTTTGATTTCACATTCAAAGTTTGTGGCACTGGCGYAAAACGACTGTAAAATTAACCATGCAAATAAAATAATGTACAAAAGAAAAAAGCCCACGCGAACGCTAAAAAAGCCTTTCGATATTAATCATCAACCCACAGGCCGATGGGTATTTGGTATGCGCAAGCACAGTAAGCTTGGACAGAATTTATAAAACACTGGCAAAAGTATCGAGCGTGTACTGCTGAAACTGCTGTTTTTATGAATGCTAGATATGCTAGTTTGACTTCTACTAACTTTATTGTCTATTGCTATCTGATATTCCGCATTACACAGGCCATGAAAGACTCACAACCTTCACGGTCCATGATCCGTCTGCACCCGTAGCGTTATCATGTTTCGAATTTACTCATCATCTCAGGATGATGGGGCGAAAACTTTGTTGAGTAAAGTTGTGCCACTTTGGAACCCGTGACTTGGTTTGTAACATGAGATGCATCGAGCAGGAAGTGAGAAATGAAATGAAATGACATGCAAAGACAGCACTGGAACACTTTATTTCTAGTTTATAACATGGTCATAGATTATGAGCTAATCTGATTCTTTGAAATGTTGTCTAGGTATGACATGCAGTATTTTTTGTGATGCAGTTATTTAATCATATCAAAGGCTGCAATTTATTGCAGGTAATATACAAACGTGGAGTTTGTCAGTAATTTCATTATTTGGTTCATTTTTTAAATTCTTATGAGGTGGGTGATTAGTGATCGCTTAGTGATTAGCACTGTCGCCTTGCATCTCCATGGACCGGGTTCGACTCCTGCCCGTGTTCGATTACCGCCTCTATGGAGTTTGTATGTTCTCCCTGTGTTTGGTGGGTTTCCTCCAGGTACTCCGGTTTCATACCACAGTCTAAGGACATGCAGATTAGGCTAATTGAAGTTCCCAAATTGCCCGTAATGTGTGAATGAGTGTGTAAGTGCCAAGCATAGGATCAACCCCTCAAGCCCTCCCCTGCAATGCTGTATATAAGATAAAGCGGTATTGACGCTCTATAATGAGATGATGAGTTCATTTGTCCAGTTATTTGGTGCCAGGCTAAATAAATACATTAGAATAAAATATTATTAAATATCACAATCGCGGCGCGTCAAAATGATCGCAACACGTTTAATCAAATCATGCGACCCATGTCTCACGAACAAATTTGCCTCCATGCTATGATAAACTTAGCACCATCATTAAAAAAAAAAAAACTCAGAGAATAAGAATTCATGACTTCTTATCAGTATCGAAACAAAATAGTTTTGTATTGTGAAATTTGTTCAAAGATTTATTCATTTGTACAGTGAGAATTGAGTTTCCAGTCTCGTTCTTCATTACATGGCGTAGATTTGGAAGAAAGCCAACAGTACCTTGGCTTATTTCCAGCCTGCAGCAATGTTTCAGCTTGCGTGTGTTTAATGAGCTCAGTGGCTTTCCACGTCTTCAAAACACATGGCCACGTGTGCTCTTGCTCAACGTCTTCAACAAAATAGCCAACGCAGCTGCATTCGACATGAATGTATACGCGCGTCTGAATGGGCGCGGAAAACCTCACCGCCATCAAACACATGCGTTCAATATTGACTTGATTTAGGTCTATAATTCTCAACAAACTGGAAAAAATGAAGTGTGTTGGGTTGGAGAATAGGGATTCTGGCACGTCAGATTCGTTTCATCATTGCAGACGTGTGCGTGTACACGTGTGATCTGATCCTGTAGTTAAAAGCATAGACACGAAGCAGTGTGCATATATACATACAATACAATACAAATGCACTTAAAGTATAAATACACACTGTTTCCACACGGTTGCATGAATAGACCTGAATACTCGTATATGTTATCTACGCACACACACACTGAGGCTACGTGCAAGTTTGTGTGCAAGGTGACTTTTCAGTGTTAGCGATCCACAGGACCGATATTGTATCCGTGCATCTTTCTCTTCTTACATTTTCAAGCCGAGTTTCCACAATGCAGCTTTTGTCCTCCTCACGTGCCAGGCCACGCTGAAGACTGAAGGCTAAGCAGGAGGGGTTCTGGATTTCTATAAACATCTCCAAAGTGAGACATAGTGAGATTCTCAGTATTTGCTCTCCGGCTTCAGTTTTGGGAACTTTCTAACTGCACGCTTGTTCTTTCCACTGCTTTCTTTTGTTTACTCTTCTCCTCCTTTTGCTGCTTCTCCTTAGTTGCTGAAGCCCCTGGCAAGCAGCCAGCAAACCCAGTTAGGTTTTAATCATCCCCAGTCGTCCTCATTGACACTCACAGCTGCTCCCTGGGCCCGGCTGGCTTTTTAACGCTTTCTCTCCGGCTTTCTCGTATATAAAAACCAGGCCTAAAAGGAGCAAGTTCACAGCGTGTGAATGGCTTTTGTCTCTGAAGGTAGCCTTTGAAGGCACCCTTTGAAGGTTGGTAGCCTCGGGGCTGTTTTATGTGGCGTCTTGAATGGTGGCATTGACACGTGGTGGTCATGGGTAGAAATGCCAGGGCCATTCGTTTGTCTAATGACCGAGCTTTTGATTCCCTCAGCTGTGATGATGTTTCGGGGTGACGGCTTCATAGGCCCTGCTTTCTTTTGTTCCGTAGTTGGCTCGCGAGAGCCGATGATCATTTGCTGGTTTATTGGGATTCTTTAGAAATAAAGAAACAATGCAAATACATTTTTGAGCATTCATTATTCCCCTCGCTTAAAAGGATTTTAATGACCAGTAAAAGGAAAGCACGTGTGAAGAATTAATGAATGTGTTTTTTTTTCTTTTCCTCTTTGCATGAATGTTGAGCCGCTGGCACGCGTGCCTCAGTGACCATAATATAAAGGGATTTTTTGATTCGGTCGCGAGCCCGGATTTTAGGTCTAGGATTTTAGTGCGTTCTGTCCTGTTAAGAAAACTACATGAAACAGATTGCATTTGAGCAACTTTTTTTATTTTTTTGCCTTTTACCATAATATTACCATTTCCTACCCGCTACCTAGTTAACTGCTTTTGTAGAAGAGCTACAGACCGGGATAGGCAAAGGCTAGCACATATTTCAAACCACTTTTCATATTTCTGCAACATCAAGGAGAAACTGAAACGGCCCATGTTTACCATATAGAGCCTTTTTGGGGTGTTTTTGTTTTTTTCTGATTTTGCTCTTTTTCCTTTTGGTTTCCCAGCAGTTTCCAATAGTTCATCATGTTTTCCAAATGTTTCCCAAAGTTTCCCCCAAAATTCCCAACAGTTCATCATGTTTTCCAAATGTTCCCCAAAGTTTCCTCCAAAAAATTCCCAAATGTTTCCTAATGTTTCCCATAGGTTTGTAATGACATGTTTGCCTGAAGATGTCTGTACTTACTCTGTTGTCTAATTACTGCCATGGTTTAAGGACTTTGTGTTGGACAAACCTAAGCAATTACAGGCATTCAAAGTAGTACAGTTTATTATTATACACTGATGCTGTTCCAATGGGGTCATAGTATCTGTCCTGAAAAGCATCCACACTTCTTTTACCTTCAATCAGAGATAGTAGACGGTGTGTGTCGAATTCCAGGGCCGTGTCCTTTAAAGGCCAAATGTGGTGGTGAAAATGAAGAATGCAATGGTGTACACTTCCCGGCCCAAGTTGTMCCAAGATTCTTTGCAAGACAGAGAAAAGACGTTGCAAAGACGTTCTTTGTGACACCGCAAGAGACAACAGTGAACGCTGGACCCAAAGATATATATATATATAATGTAAGAAAAAAAAGTTGTGGCATAATTTATTGACACAATTAGGAAATTGTCCGTAGTCCAGACGGTCTTCTTTCAAAGGAATTGAGACACACCCAGATTATGAACAACCTGCTGTAGATGCACTAGAAATTCTAAAGGACCAATATCCTAGAGTTCATTGTCTTTCTTGGGAATACTAGAGAATACAAATTGACCCTCTTTCCTTCAGAAATTATTTTCAAACAGTGGAAAGGTAGCGAATGGGGAAGTAAACATCCTGTAGACATATTATCATACCCATCACAGTGAGGGGWGTTTTCTCTTCAGTCCCTTGCCACAAAATTGGTTGCATTCAATTGTATACATGCTCTTGGTATGCTGTAGCATTACACTTTCTCTGTGGACCAAACCTGCTCCAGCATGATAATGCTGCCGTTGCAGTGGAAGAAGACAGCTTGAGAGGAACCAGCGATCCCATCCTTTTTTGGGTGAAGATTAAATGCATTGCTCAAGGATCTCAAGGACCCCAAGACGAGACAGTCTCCACTTGGCAGTACTGGCCCTTTTAATCAGTACCCCTGGGCCTTTGAGCCATCATTTGAACCACCACTGTCCAGGAAGCTGGAGTAGTCTGCCCAGAGCCCTGACCTCAAACATATGGCCTACTTTGGGATGAAGGTCAACACTGACTGCAACACTTGCCCACCACCATGCCTGCCATCACTGATAGTCTGGTGGCTGAGTAAACACTCCCCACAACCACACTCCAGAACCTAGTGGATGGACTGGAAGGAAAGATCTAAAAGCACCTGAGAATATGTCATATATGCCCATAAATTTCTAGCCATTTAGTGTAAATGAGAATGATGACATATAGATTCAATTCTTATTTGTTTTTAAAAATGGCTTAGCCATCATAAAGTCCATTTGTCCTGATCCTGCAGTCCATGAATCCTTAGTTTCTGCAGGGAGAAATCGATAATTGTGGAAAATGACATCATGTGGATCGGGGGTTACCGTTGTTGTGACACAGGATGAAGTAATGCCTCCTGGAACAGCCGCCAGATTTTTGCTGTGACTGTACAGTGTGCGATGATGAATAGATGTTAGAGAACTGCTGTAACTGTAAGGCACTAGAGAGTAATGCTTTAGATCATGCACACTTGTGAAAATGGTTTTCCCTTTAAAGACTGGTACTGACCCGTCAACGTAGTTAGCCGACCTTTTGCTCTCTGATCTTAGCTCTTATTAGCTATACAGAACACAATTCTAAGACAGACGAGCTGTATGGGGTAGTGACTAATCAGCTTCATTGATTATCTTGGTTAAATGTGATGTGAAAGGTAATATCTGTCTGATGCCTCGATCTCACTTCCTTGTTTTCTTCTCTGCTGCTTTGCAAGGTGTCACATCGGGTCAAGGCATGTTGTGCATCACATCATGTAGCCGTTATTCCTGGAGTTCATTCATAATGGATGGCTTTCCTCTTGCAGAACCAGTGTTAAATATGCTAGTACTGGCCTATGAGCTAACAGCATGCTTGATCAGTTTCCATTGAATCTGAATTTGACTTCATAATGACACATCGACGGACTAATGAAGTCAGATTCCTAAATCCCGTGGCTCTTGGCTTTTTGCTCCTCGGTTTGCATGGGTTTGGCCAGTGAACTGCTTTGGGAGGAGAAGTCCCAGAGCAAGGTGCCTTCAGGGCATTTCTGCTTTGAATGATAGGATTTTATTCCCTCTGCTCTGACTGTTCCAAAATCCTGAAAATGAAGGTGAGGGTTTGAATGAAACCAGACACACATGCGGTGCCGGGAACAGGAGGATGACGAGGGCGGAGGCTTGGTATGATTCTCCATCGCCACTGTATGAGAACCAGATGTTTTTTTTTTTTTTTAGCTCTTATTTCACTACCTCTATTTATTTTCTCTCCCCATGTTTGGGCAGGTGTGCAAAAAAAAATTGTATCGGATAAATAAATTGGCAAAACATTACAATGGAAGGTGTTGGCAGGAACCGATAATTAAGCCCTGCGATAGTGTTACATGAATGATGTAAAGCAGAGACCGACCATCTGGTGTTGTGCACGACTTTAGTGGATAATCTCACCTGGATACTAAAGAGTTCTACTCAACAACTACTGCTGCTGTAATTACACAAAGAAAAACACTGTCCTTTTTTCACGCAAAGACTCTTAATTAACGCCCCGTCACACTCTGTTGAAGATCTCGAAGTTCCCACTGCGTCCTAAAAATATCGAAGGAAGCAGCGGGAACAAGGTCAAAATGGGGGAAAATGTGCATTTATGGAGTTCATATTAAATCCTAGCCACGGACTTGTCAGGTCCTCAACGTGTCTTTCATTTCATTCATGATCACACGCTCACCACGTCCCATGAGACTGAACAGAGTTACTACTATCTTTGATCAGATCGCGCTCCAGGCATTAATCCCATCTCACTATGTCAACATAGTGCTCTTCATTATGAAGTGATGGTGTGAGGTATTGGATCCAAAATTTTTACATAATACATAACATTGACATGAATTTATATTTGCGTTTGTATCCAGAGCAACTTACACTTGTATCTCTTTAAACATCTGAGTAGTTCAGGGTTAAGGTCTTGCAACTTGGTGGTGGTGGTGTTTGAACCTTAACCACTGAGCAACGTGGCAACGTGGCATGGACCAACCAAAGGCTTAAGAGGGCGCTGTGAGAACTCCACTGGCGCCTCATTCAGTACAATATCCAGTCTTTCCCATCTGCACCATGCCATAGTATATCAATGAAATCCCTAAGAGGTACTAGCTAGGCCCTTAACTGCATAGCCTACTATGTTCTAATTGATCATGCTTGTTTTTGAACCCAGTTTCTACTACATTCTGGCCAAATTGTACACCTTTTTACTGAGGTCACCCATTTTTTTTTTCTGGAATATGCTCAGAACATAAACCTTTCAATAGTGCTGTATAACTTCTTTACTACTCTTCTCTACCTGTATACTGTATCATAATGATTTATAGTCGTGCTATATAATCTGTCATCATAGAGGGAATTATCCAGTGTTGTCTCAACTGTTTTTTGTTTGTATCCGGGTTGCTGTGTGACAGTGTGTGTAGTTAAAGGGGATGGAATGAACAAAGAGTGCAGGCTTGCGTGACGAAGTTGTACCAATCATTTTTTTTTTTTTGTATATTGCATATATTGCATGTTACCCTACCTTAATCCATGGAAGACCTGAGAATATTTGATAGAAGTTATTTATTTATTTTTACGTACTCCAAATGCAAGTGCGACTACAGTCTACTAAACCATTTCAGACATCAATGCTGCTGAAATTTCACTCTGGTTATCCTCAAGTCTTCTTTTCAGGAGTTTGTTGAAAACCCGAGCTAAGTTTAGTAATGAAGGGGAAATAAAGACTCACGTATGGTGTGAGGTGTGTTTTTGTAAAAGTCTGCCTCGTTACCTAGATTCCTTTGCCCTATGAATAAGCAAAAATCATTAATAGAGCTTTTCAGTTTATACCTTTTTATTTATTTATTTATTTATTTATTTAGTGCTTTCTGTTATGCATAAGGTCAGGATTATGCAAGAACAGTTTCCGAGTTGAGTATTCCAACACTACGGCCATTGTTAGCCTTCCTCAGCTCGACACAAGGATTTCTGATCTCCTTCTCTCCTTTACTTTTTGGTCGTGGTGACTCTTTCCGTTCCTGGGATGTAAACTGGTGTCCAAATGTTTTTTTTTTTTTTTCTTCTTTTCTCCCCCAACATACCCTACTGTGTTTGGAGAGTACTCGTACTGTAAATCTCCGTGGGAAGCTGGGTGACTATATTGGGAGGTTTTTCAAGGCATGCCCTTATACGTTTGCGAGCGTTCCTTTAAAGAATGTGAGTTTGGGGTGTTTGAGAAGCCTCTTGCCCCCTTAGAGATACTTTTATTTCGGAGGCTGGGTACATATGGAGTGAGGCCAAAGCAAATAAAGATCTACCAGCTCAACCTTTGTGTGAGTTGACACCAGTTAGCAGGCTAGTGTGTTCACCTACACAGCTAGTGGCAGGCTTTGAGTAGAGGACATGCTAATTTCCTGTACGTGATTAGCCTGCGAGGAAAGATGCAGCTTTTTTCTTTATTTTTTTTCTTTATTTTTTTTTGAAATGCTACTCATTATACTGATTTATATGGAATACACTTTCGAAAATGTTACCTCGGGTTTGTCCAGCTTAAACTTTGATGTTTTATTTTTTTCTCATGCTCTAACGGTTAGCTCAGCCTGCTTGTTTGAGCATGCCTGCTGTTGATAGGACGGTTCCCATGGGAACGGACAAATGAGGCAGCCTTCACCGGCGAGGACGGAGAGAAAAGCGGGACGATAAATTAGCCGAAGGTGTCAAAGTGAGAATCAGTGGGTGAGAAAAGGGACGGTTATTTATTTTTATTTTGACACAGAATCATCCTGTTCGCATTGGTTCGCAATGCCAGGACTTTTTTTTCTTCTTTTTTTCCCCCTGTATGCTTTTCTGACGCTGATGTCAGAAAACACAGTTTCGGTATTAGTTTCATCATTGGGAAAACTCGTCTCTGGTATCTCGAAGCCACACATCCTCACGATTCTCACGATGTCACGGATGACCTTTCAGGGAGTGGAGTTAATCACAGCCCAAGAGGATGAAATGGATTGTGGTGGAAAACAGGAAGCTGTGCCTCATATTTAACTTTCTCCAGACGTTGCTTCCCATAGGAAGGTTTAACAGATTTTGACTTAAGGTCCTGCTAATGTTCCTGTGAATGTTTTTAGTCGCGCAGGTCATTTTGAATGTCTGGTCGGGGTTTAGGTGGAATTTGGGAGGCTGTGTAGTCATTCCGTTCGTTTCATGATTCATTACGAGGGGCGTTCAAGTCAAACTCGGACTTGTGATGAAATTTCTGGTGGGACGGATTGACATTTACGGAAGACTTCAAGCACAGTACGGGGATGAGTCTCTTAGCCGCAGTAAAACATTGAATGGATCAAACATTTTAAAGAAGACATCTGTGAACGAAGGCGGCACGGTGGTGTAGTGGTTAGCACTGTCGCCTTGCACCGCCAGGGTCGATTCCCGTCTCTGTGTGCATGGAGTTTGCATGTTCTCCCCATGTTTGGTGGGTTTCCTCCGGGTACTCCAGTTTCCTCCCACAGGCCAAAGACATGTAGGTTAGGCTAATTGGCGTTCCCAAATTGCCCGTAGTGTGTGAATGAGTGAGTGTATGTGTGTGTATGTGTGTGTGTGTGGGTGTACCCTGCCATGTGCCCCAAGTCTCCTGGGATAGGCTCGAGGACCCCCAAGACCCTGAATACAGGATTAAGTGTGGTATAGATGATGAGTGAGTGAGTGACATCTGTGAACGACTGTCGCGGACGATGTGGCTCCTTTTGTCTGAAAAAAAAAAAAAACTTATTATCTTGATGGTACCCGAGCGCTTGTGAAACACTGGGATAAGTGCATTAGTGTGGAAGGAGATTATTTAGCGAAATAAAGGGACTCTCATAACTGTGTTCAGTTTTTCTGCACAATCAACAGTCCCGGTTTGACTTGAACACCACTTGTAACTTGTATCCAGATGAAACAGGAACTCTGCAGCGTGTAAACGTTCGTAGCTGTGGCTGCAGACAGGATGTTTTTGAGGGCTTGGCTTCAGTCCCGGGCGGCAACGCAAGGAGTGAACGCACTGCCCGGTGCAATACTTAATCACAGTACGGTGCCTCCGCGTTACAGTAATAAACTACCATTCCACAGACTACAGGAATCACTATTCAATTACAATCCTAAAGCAAAGGGATGGATACATTATTGCTTGTTTGTTTGTTTGTTTGGGGTTTTTGTGCTTGGATCTTTTACTTATTTCTGTTCTAATTAGTTTTAACGTCGTTTTAGTTGAAATCAGAGAAGAGAAAAGCCAGAGCACATAGAATGAACGTGGGAGAAAGATGGGAGGATGTAGGAGTAGAACAAAGAGAGAACATCTTGTTACAGTGTAAGGGCTACAGTATATCTGCGTGCTGTCTGACTCATGCTCTCATTTTGCTGACTTTTCCATTCCCCTTTCTTTTGTTTTTTTCCACAGAGGGATTTTCCTGGATACCATTTTACCACGATATGACATAAACGGCGTCCGTCCTCCCATCGGCCAGAGAACCAGGCTGAGCAAAGGAGACATCGCGCAGGCACGCAAACTGTACAAGTGTCCAAGTAAGAGAACGGTAGTTCTGATAAATTCTAACCATCACTTCTGTGCTTTCTTGCTGTACTCCATATGGTGCACCACCACCACCACCAATAACAAGAAGGAGGCACTCCCCCACGTGGGTGTCTGATCTTCCCTGAAATGTTTTACGTACAGGACAATGCAACAGGCACTTTGCAAGTTTCAGCTTTGAAAAGAAGTCCCATGACAAGATTTCCCAGATGCAGTTTGCCCAAGCTGGAAATAGTCGAGCGTCTGCGATTGATGTGGTGGGGCATCTTGGCAACGGTCGCCTTGRCTCCCAGGCCTGGGGCAAGACAAGTAAACAGTGGCCAAGCACAGGAAGTTTAGAAGTCCCTCCTTTTCACAGATAAAGAGGGAGGAAATAGAGTGCAGCTGCTCTTTAGGATAAAGGAGTACRAAAAGGTAGATACTTTAACATAATGGACGTTATGGGGAAATAACAACTTAATTAGAAACGGMGATAAACAGGGCATCACTGATGATATGAAGTTACCTTCAATTTTCATATTCTAAAATGGCTTAGGGAGGGGAATGTCCTGGCTGAGACCCTTAACTACTCAAGTCTACGATTTATGATTGTGTTTTTGAGGACAAGCTTTTGCAGGCACTTCAGAGCTTTGACATACAGTGGAACCTTGGATTACGAGCATAATTCGTTCCGGAAGCGGGCTCGTATTCCAAAACACTCGTAAACCAAAWCAAATCTGTATAGTTGTTTCTGTAGTAACAAAGGACTTGTAGGATAGATGCGTCACCTGAAAAAGACACATAATATTTATTCCTGATGGAGAATTAAACTTTTCTTCTACTTGGATGTTAACTTACGGAAGGAGACTCCAGTATCAGAGTTTTGTCACAGTTTCAAAAGAGAGAGAGAGGGAAAAAAAGACTAAAGATCCCRGTGAGAGAACTTTTATAGCTGTTATAACTGATAACGGGAAGTAACAAGTTATTTTTTGGTTTTGTTGATGGATAAAGAGGAGGATGTGTCATTTTTAAAAATTGATAAAAATACTGTCCTTTGGGGCTCAATGTTTTTGGAAAGACGTTGCGATGAGTTCATTACACCATCCTGTTGTTTCATGCTGGAAACACTGATTCAAAATTTGAGAAGGAACTTGGGGGGGAAAAAAATTGTGGCAGGCGTGTGACCTCATACTGAACCTTGGTAGGGGGGAAGGCCATCGACTGTACAGTCCATTGAGGCAGAATTCAGTACATATTTGTACACAAATGTCATCGGTTTCGTTGAGGAATGATGATCTGCTAATTTGGTGGCAAACTATGGTTCATCCATCATTTAATGGATAAAAAAAATCCTTAGTGCTTTCAAATGTAATGTTGTTCGAACGTAAACCAAATCCAGGTCTTATCCACACTAGGTTATATTTTCCTGTGATTTGTCTCGTGATGTAATGAAAGGGGGAAAAATAAAGATTTCCTGTATTGCCTCATGTGTAACCCGTCCGCTGTGACTGGTGCCAAAATGGCCATCATATTTAAACGCGGTGACGCCGTCACGTGACTTTGCCTCTGCAGCCGTGGTAAGTGCGGGTGATGTGGCGGAGCGCAACGTGCTGACGCGAGAACTCGTGGAAAAAGGAAAAGAAAGCCTCCCTGGTAGTGCGTCTGGCGGATCCACATCTCGCGCAGCATTCCTTGCCGTGGCAGTCAGACCCCCCCCCTCCCCCYACCCTCCCGTGGCTTGCCAGGCCGCTTGTTAATAGTTTTAAACATCATGGGCCTCAGTGATACGCCTTWAAGGCATGTMGCTCTCAGCAGCTTTGCCTTTATATAACCGCAGAGCCGCATTTGTAGGAAAGTAATGAGTGTAAACTGGGTAACAAGGTGTATTTATGAGCTGCGTAGTGGGTTTAATAGACGGTGGGTGGAGTACGCTAAGGCATTTCTAAAGCCCCAGTCATGAAGTGATGCATTTTCATCAGGGTTTTTTTTTTAATGAGTTTATGCTTGTTTTTATTAAAAAAAAAAATAAAAATCAGATTATCTCATTTCTCTGCACGTTTTGTCCCGTACTTTAGCTATATATACGTTTATCTCCTTTGCACATGAACAGGATTTGCAGTGTTTCTGTGTTTTCTGGATGGCCAGCCGTGTTTCTCATTCTCCAGCACATCGTGTACAGTTCAGTGCTTTTCCTTAGAGGGGGGTTTATTTATAGCTCTCTTGCTCCTATATTTAAAGAGGATGCGCCACGCTTCGAGTTCTTCTTTCATTTTTCCTTTTGGTGTTTCTCGGTCAYGTTTCTGCAGGACCTCGGTCCGTCCTGCGTGGTTCAGTGTTTCCCGTCCTCTTATCTCAGCCACTTCTTACGTACAGTAATTTCAGTTTCATTTATTAGCTGAGGAGTTGAATAAGATGGCTTGGTATCAGGAAAAATGCCAAAATATGCAACATTGTGGTACAGAGGGATTAAGGGAAAAAAATCAATTAAACAAGGAATTAAACACTTTTTGATGTGCTATTATAGGAAAATAATCAACAGCATAATGTGGCGTGATGCGGAACTATATATAATATAAATATAATTATATAATTATTAAGGAATACTATTTATAGCAACACTGACTGTTGCCAGAAATCTGCAAAAGAAATTTCTATTATAATTTGTGTCATAGCATAAAAAAAAATAGTGTTTACAGAGAAACAGGAAAGCCAGAAAACCCTGCTGTTATAAATTAACATCTCTTTACAGATACAAGTATAACATATTATTGATTCATTTCGTTTTATTATAATACACTGTTCGAGTCAAAGCAAGACTTTGACCGTGCAGAATAACAGAACACAGTTATATGAGTGAAAAACTCCCTTTATTTCTCCATATTTAATATATAATTATATAACAAGTCTCATTACCGAACGCTACCAGAAAGTCCTGGTTTGACTCGAACGCCTTTTGTATTACAGTACATTGGTAAATGCTCGCTGTTCGCCGAGGAGTCATGACTGCAGTTGCGTGGAACTATGGAAGTTCCAGTTGAATTAGATGTCGTTAAAGCTTTAGAAAGACTGAGGAATGAAATGAATCGTTTAAATTCGAGGCAGAACTACAATCTAAGCTGCGGCTTTCCGACATGCGCTCGGGTATAAAGCAAATATCCTGGTGCTGCTGCGTGAGATGGTAAGATACAGTAAGTGAGCACAGTTTAAATACAGCAGACACTGAATGTGATTTGTAGTGTATCTTTTATCATTGAAAGCACGTGTGTGTTTCATAAAATGCAAAGTCGAGTCCTGGCCTGCATTTAGGCATCGAGATAACATGTTTCGTCTCCTTTCATCTTTGTGCATGACATCTGGCTACATCGCAGTGGATAAATACTTCAGCATGCTGCGCTCTGGCCCGGTCTTCTCAAACGTGTACTACAGTATAAATCACCTTTGACCCTGTGTGTTTTTCTTTAAGGATGTGGAGACAGTCTTCAGGACAGCAGCGGGAACTTCTCCTCTCCGGGGTTCCCCAACGGCTACTCGGCGTATATGCACTGTATCTGGAGAATCTCAGTCACTCCGGGCGAAAAGGTGAAAATACCAGACAGTCTGTTTGTCTGTCTGTCTGTCTGTCTGCTTAATTATGGGTTTGTTGTGGTCTGTAGTTTTAGGACTGAGCTGGCTCAGTGGTTAAGGTGGTGTTGGACTACTGATCAGAATGTCCTAGGTTCAAACCCCAGGTTCGGACCTTGAGCAAGGCCCTTAACTAAAACTGCTCAGATGTATAATGAGATAAATAAGTTGTTCAAATGCCATAAAAAAAAAAAAAATTGGTCAAGGGTAGATTAGTGGTTAAAGCATTGGACTATGGTTCAGAAGGTTGCAGGTTCAAACCCCTCTGAGCAAGTCCCTTAACCCTCAACTGGTCAGATGTATAATAAGATAAAAAAAAGAAAAAAGATCGCTATGATATATACTGTATATATATATATAAAAACTGTGAAGTGGGCGTGTCTATGCATTGAAGATATTTGCGAAAAAATAATTTGTGATGACGTAAGATGAGTAACAGAACACATCAAGATGTTTTTTGGAATTTTTGTCTGTCTGTCTGTCTGTTTGTGCACGCATCACGTAAAAACTCCTGAACAAATTTTAAAGGGGTTTTCACATATGTATTCAGCCGAGCGTGAGGTAACATATAGGTTCTGTTTCATCGCAGTTGGCCCACAGGAAGAGAAGTTATGCTACTTTGAAATTTAAATGAAAAAGTCGCTGATATCATAAAAAAAATCATTAGTTCATCTAAAAATTCAACAGATGGCGCTATACATTGTTTAATATGCCATTATGAGTTTTCAATTAAATTTCATGTAAATTAAGTCATACGAAGTCATGTATATATATATATATA
>QMIH01000512.1:260781-288441 GCA_003987875.1 Clarias batrachus
TATATATATATGTATATGTGTGTGTGTGTGTGTGACAGATGCAGCATTCTTGTAAGTAATTAGAGCGTGTATAAAGTCAGTAATCCTGTCAGAAGGTTCTCCGAGGTCTTGGAGCTCCTGATGGGATCATTTTTATAAATAAACAATTTAAGGACACTGACTGCACACACTGGAGTTGAGTTATCCCACTGGATAGGAAGAAATGTATTTGTAGATCATTAGATGGAGCATTTACACAAGAAAGGTGGCATTCATGAAAATCCTGTTGGTTGGGAAAAAAACATTCCTACAAAATGACCTGAATTTGTGTAAATCTATACGTAAGGAGGCGCATTAACACAAAACCCCCCGATTGATCGTCTTCAAATCCCGTAATTAATGTTTAGTTACTGCGATTTTAATACAGTTATATACAACTGTCATGTTCAACTCGCCTGTTGATTTCAATAGTGCACACAGTTTTAACGATTGTTTTGTCATTTCTTTATAATGCCTTGAAAGAAATCAATCAGAGACAAATGCACAAGTTTGGATATTCGAGTTGGACAAAAGAAATGGCACCCTCTAAAGGACGTAAGAGTTTGTGTCTGATCTTTCTCCGCTTAATCGTCAGATTCGCCTGTTTTGACGTTTTTTGTCATTTTCACAAATGTCCAAGTACAAAGAAAATCTGACAGGAATATTTTGTTATAAAACCAATTTTACTCGACTTTAAATATAAAGTATTGATAAATGAGAATGTTATTTGTACTACTAGGTTTCTTCTTTAATATCTCAATGAGTGCCTTTTCCTGAGTATCCACTCTGCTCTTCAGGCATAAACAGATTTCAGAAATTTCACTCTAATTGTTTTTGTTGTCCTTTGTTATTATATTCAAAGGGAAAATTATAATGCTTTCTACACCACTCTTATTAATACCACAAAGCAAAAACAAACAAAAAGAATAACAGCTGGTTTAGTTCTACAATACCTTGCAACCTTTTAAAAATGTTTGTTTTTTGTCCCTAATTCAAAATTAAATCAAAATATTTTCCTCGTTCTTTGATCTTAGTTCGCAGTCATTTATCATAATTGCATTTTGCAATATAAACATGATGATTGCACATAATACATGGACATTTGCTGTGGGGATGTTGTTGTGGCTGAATTCTGGAAAATTGGGGAAAAAATGTCAAAATATTCGATTATCCCAAGTTTTTTCAATGATATCTCTTAGTGATATTTTTATATACAGTATGCCTTATTTAACTTAAATGCAACAGAGCACGATGGTTAAGGCAGATACACCGCGATATTCACTGCACACTTCCCAACATTCACTACGGCCTATCGTTTTCCCCTGCCGCAGCTCAGGAAGAGAGTTCATTACACAGTCCCTTATGCTGAATGTTCCAGTTGTATCGAAGGAAATCACTACTAAAAATGACAAACTGTTATTGAGGAAATCCTCCTATCAGGCTATGAGTGTAATTCAAACTGAACTGACATCCTCGTTCTCTTTAGATCATTCTCAATTTCACTTCCATGGATCTATACCGGAGTCATCTGTGCTGGTACGATCACGTGGAGATCAGAGATGGATACTGGAGGAAAGCCCCGCTCAAAGGTCCGTATTGTGTAACGTGAACTCTTGGACAATTCTGTATGGTTTCGAAAGCAGGCTAATTCAGTGTAATAAATTCGTCTGCGTGTTCAGGTCGATTCTGCGGAGACAAGCTTCCTGAGCCGATCATCTCGACGGACAGCCGTTTGTGGATCGAGTTCAGGAGCAGCAGCAACTGGGTGGGCAAAGGCTTCTCAGCTGTGTATGAAGGTAAACTTAAATCTATGCAGCAGACATGAGGCCGAAAATGTATTTGGTTATGTTTCGCAATTCTGTTGTGCACAACTTTTTTTTTTTTTCATTTTTAATTTCTATATGTTTCCATTTGAAATGATGAAATGTTGCCATTTTTCTCATAAACCTACATGTTTATTATTATTATTTGTTTTATATATGCTTTCATGCATTTATTTCCTCTATGATCCTACAGTGAGCATGCTCAAAATTGTTCACACTTTGCCAGGCAGCACAGCATAGCTGCGCTTGTTAAGAAATAACAATTATGGCTGATGACACTCTAGAGATGCAGGCTGCCCTGTGACCGTTTAATTAATTTCGATTGTATATAGGAGCCTTGGGTTTTAGGATCTTTGCATGACAAGAGTATAAAGTTTAAGAGGTGTGACTCAACATTTTCATACATTGTTCAACTTTTAACATGCGTAACAAAAAAAAAGTGAAATTAAATGTAAATAATTGTAATAATAATAATAATAATAATAATGATGATTAAAAAATAATAACAAATAATAAAAATAATAATAATAATTAAAAAATATATATTTATATAAACAATTATTTACATAAAAATAAATAAATATATTTTAAAAAATAATATATTGAATGTAAATAAATGTGGGACGGCACGGTGGTGTAGTGGTCAGCACTGTCTCCTTGCAGCGCCAGGGTCCGGGTTCGATCCCCGGCCAGGCTCGATTCCCGTCTCTGTGTGCATGGAGTTTGCATGTTCTCCCCGTGCTTGGTGGGTTTCCTCCGGGTACTCCGGTTTCCTCCCACAGTCCAAAGACATGTAGGTTAGGCTAATTGGCGTTCCCTAATTGCCCGTAGTGTGTGAATGAGTGAGTGTATGTGTGTGTGTCTGTGCCCTGTGATGGATTGGCACCCTGTCCAGTGTGTACCCTGCCATGTGCCCCAAGTCTCCTGGGATAGGCTCCAGGCCCCCGTGACCCTGAATACAGGATAAAGCGGTATAGATGATGAGTGAGTGAGTGAGTAAAAAATGCAATAATAATAATAATAATGATAAAAATATACATAAAAATTATTTAAATAAAAATCAATAAATGTATTTAAAAAATAATATATTAAAAATGTATATGCTTGTATTAAGATATTAATATATATATCTTATATTAATAATAATAATACTATAGATGCATGCTTGTATTAAGAGAAATATATCTTATATTAAGATGTTTCAAACAAGCCCTTCATTGCAAATGTCAATGTATTTCATGTATACTCAAGATATTAATATATTTCATTTACATATAATGAAGGCAACAACCTGCTTGAGTGCCATCACTGTTATTTGTTCACTATGTCAGGACAATATGTATTCAGACCAGAGCATAAAAAAAACCCAACAAAATCCCAATATGGAAGCACTCCTAGTCGTGTATCTTCTTTTCCTGCATTGGTACTGTAGTTGTAGATCTCAAATTCAAATATGATTCTAACGGCTAGAAAGTCGTGAGTTTATTTCCCAGCACTACCAGTAGCGTGCTCTTGCGCAAACCTTTATTGTCTCTTGTCTGGATCGGATTCTGTAAGTCGCCGGCGAGTCGGTTCGGATAAAAGTGTCTGCCGCGAGACTGAATGTATATGAAGGAATAAATGTATCATCTTTCAGCTATCTGTGGTGGTGAAGTGAAGAAGGATAATGGGCAGATCCAGTCTCCTAACTACCCAGATGACTACAGACCCAATAAAGTCTGTGTGTGGAAGATCACTGTCGCTCAGGGCTACCATGTAGGCCTCACCTTCCAGTCCTTTGAAGTAAGTAATGTAACTACTTAATAAACGTCATTGTTGTTATAGAAGAAGCATTTATTTATTTATGTGTACATTAAGCTGCGGCCTTAACCATCGAGTCACCACTGCCCAGTGTCGTCGTCGTCTTCTTTTTGTGCAATACTAGAAGAAGGGAAACGTCTTCCAGCATTGTTCCTGTAAATGGTTAAATAGTACAATGCATGCTTGAATAAATTAGAGAAGTTAGTAGTTGGCAAATTGATGTGGTTTAAGAGGCTTACTTAACGTTAAGCATAGCTTTTCATTTGCTTTCTTCTCATCTTCCTGCCTCGTCCCACTGATTCCACTCCTCCGTTCCAGCAGACTGTCTTGAGGTTTGCTTTAGTTTTGGTCCCGCTTCCAACCAGCTGGTGCAAATAAAGACAAAGCTCCACGTGATCCACAGTTTACGAGTACAGGCTGTTCATATTCTATGGCGGTGGCTCGAGTCAAACAAAAAGCAGTATTTTTTGCATAAAAAAAAAAAAATACTGTATTATTTGGTGTATTAATTGCGGTATGACATTTTTACCTTTCATGCCAGTTTCATTTTTCCGTCTTCAGATCGAGAGGCACGACAGCTGTGCTTACGACTATCTCGAGGTACGCGATGGGAATTCGGAAAACAGTCCGCTGCTGGGCCGCTTCTGTGGATACGACAAGCCGGATGATATCAAGAGCAGCTCGAACCAGCTCTGGATGAAGTTTGTGTCTGACGGCTCGGTCAACAAAGCCGGGTTCGCTGCCAACTTCTTCAAAGGTATGGATTTGAAAATGCATCCTGATGCCAGACGTAACAGCGGTATCTGTTATGACTGGTGTGCTTATGTTTGTGTTTAGATTCTCTAACGCTCTCCTAGCTGGTGGTGTGCATTCAATAAAGCACATTTACTTTTTTGCTTCTGCGATTGAAAAGAATGATTTTTTTAAAGGAGACGATTATATACGACAGTTAGTCCTGATCAGGTTATCTGACTGGATGAGAGACATTCCACAAGTGGTAATAATAGATGAGAAGATCAATGTAACTATATGTATCACTCAGTGTCCCGTGGGTTCTAATGACCGTTAGTCGTAACATGAATATGAAAACCAAAATCATTGCCTYTAAATCATTCCAAATTTCCTCTTTGTTGTTTTATTCACACCTAAGCAAGCTACAAAGACACTAGCTTCTAACAGTAGGCTGAATCCCAAATCCCTCCCGAACCCCTAGTCAAGGATAGGTGTAGGCGGTAACCATACTCTGTTGATAATAAATGGTGTTTGCGGAGCTGTGGTTTAAAGTAATATCACTCTTGAGGCTTTGTTGGACGTCTTCCAGAAGTGATAATTAAAGAAATCCTTGGTATATTGCTGAGGKATAAAGGGTATTGAAATATAAGCAACTCTTGGGTGTTAACAGTAACTCCACTTTAGATTAGGTCGCATTACATCACCATRTCATTGATTTACTTTCTTATAAAAGCATGTCATGTTTTGTGCAATTGTTTTTTTTTTTCTTCTTCTTGTTTCAAACTTGTATAGAGATGATAKTTTTTGCTTTGCAGTTCACTAACTTTACGTTCATTATGGTGCGTGGGTTTTTATTGCAGAGATGGATGAATGTTCAAGGCCAGACAACGGTCGCTGTGAGCAACGCTGCGTAAACACACTAGGCAGTTATAAGTGTGCGTGTGATCCAGGCTTCGAGCTGGCTGCAGACAAACGAAGCTGCGAGGGTGAGTGCACCATGACTACAAGTTTCAATATGGCTGACTAGCGCCATATGTGCACGGTCAAACTGTAAGCAGCAAAGAAAGGCCTCTTTACATTGGTTCCTGTATCTGAGTGATTTTTCAAACTAAGCTTTTTGTCGTTTGCATACTCAAAAAAAAAAAAAGTCACCATGTTGTATTTTTCATTAGGAAATACTAAGTCATTCTTCTGAATGACTGTTTGAATACAATTTGAATTGGTTTAAAGGCAGCAGTTGGTAGTTTATATCACATAATACAATGAATTTACATTATAAAGTGCAGCACTGTTTGGTCAGAATAATAGATGAATAACMAATGGACAAACCRTCTGTRACGTTACCCAAAGGTTTCCTGAAGACCGTTCTTTGAGGTTCATCAGTAGGCGCTCTGATCGCCATCATCTTGGCAGGAGCTAATTCCACCTAAATCCTGGTTAATCCAGAAATAGGCAAACAKGTTTAACAAACGGAGCCTGGMTGTTTGTTGGAAACACATATGCATACTTACGTTACTACAAGCTAGCTTAGCTAAAATGCTCAGGAGGCTAAAGTTAATTTATATGCTAACGTTACTTTTATATTTGATTGAACTACATACATACATATCATGCACATCTTCCAGTGTTAACGCCTGTGTTTTTTGGAGTGTGTCAAATTGCAACGATTCCAGTTAGCTGGTTATATAACGCTGGTATGCATAGCCAACAGCTAGCGGTATGACATCTGTCATGCAGCGGTCAACGAAATCAGCCATGCTGTTAATTTATGGATTATTTATGACTTAAAATTATTTTACCTGATGTGTTGTATAAAAAATCACCCTCGTATGGTTGTCATAAATGGGAAATTTAGCTATAGAGATCAAACCATTTATTTATTTATTTATTTAGCACCTGTAAAAATGGTTTCTTTCTTTTCATTTACATTTCAAGTGCAATATCTGTATATTAATAATTTTTAGTGCAATATGTAACTTACTGTGTGCTATATTTAATTCTATTTTCTTTTTATTTATTTGCATTTACATTTTTATTTATTCATTTAATTATTTTTTTTCCCTTGTCTAATCTGCTTTTTTCCTTTCTTCCCAGTAAATTAATCAAAGCAGCTGTATAACCAAGACAAGGCAACTTCCCTCTGGGATTAATAAAGTTGAATCTTGAAGATTCTGTTGTAACATTGGGATTGGCTCAGTTTTGGAGCCAAGTGGTCATTCAAGGAACTGCACGCTTTGGCACTTTTGCGTTGGCTTCATTTTCTATGGAAAAAAAAAWAATTTCGACGGAGGTTGCACCTTGGTCAGAATGTGTTGTATAATGTCCTTGTTGGAATCCCTGTAAAGAAACATCGCAGAAAGGGAAATAGTGTTAAGTCTAATATTAAACAATTAAATTAAATTAAATACAGTGTTCGACAAGGAGATGGTTATTTAACTAATGTTGAAAGAAAGAGTCTTCAGCGTCAGAGTTTTTGTAACAAGCAATCATTTTTCCACAATAGAAAAGTCTTCAGGACAAAGAAGTTTCCACGTTCTCTATTTTTTTCCCCCAGAAATATGCCAAGCTGCTTTTTTGTCATATTAAATTAAAGATGGAGAAAAGAGAGGCTGGGGAAGGGATGACGCTTTAACACAAGTGATAACAGGAATAAACTTTTTTGAATTACGTTTCACAAAACTGGATGCTTTAACATAAGGCACGTTGTTTGTTCGAGTTTAGTATATGGTATRTGTTTATACAGTGTGATCAGGAGGTTATAAGTATTGATATTAAATGCATAAAACACCTATTGATCTGGTAATTTGCTTTGATTTAAAATCTACTAATCAATCATACTAAAGTATTATTTTTCTTTCTCAGTTTGGACATTACTGTAATAAAGTAACAAACTAAGTAACTACCTAATAGAGTTTCATTTTTAAAAATCATCACTTTGCTTGTTTCTCACAAATATACCCAGTTCTGTGTTTCCCCTCTCTTCTTATTGAAATGTGACCACACACTGCCCCTAGTGGCCAGCAGGTATTTACTGCACATCTGTCCTTGGAGTAGGAATGCATAGCTACATAGTTTGTCATTTTATGAGGATCTCAGACTCTGTCTGTGATGCAAGTTCTTTATTTTTATGTAATTTCCTTTCATGCAAGGAATTTCTAAATATTATTTCTTGGACCATAAAGGAAAAAAAAATGTGTTTATCTTGGATCAGGAATTTATTGCATGGGTTTTTTTTGTGTGTGTTATGCTCCAAAACAGGAATAAAAAAAAAATACAACTCAGAAAAATAGTTCAGTCTTGAGTTTAAATGCTAAAGGTCATTTCCAGCTTGTGCTGCTGTCCTGCTGGATCTAATGTAATCATCGGCAATTTCGCAGGACTTTCGTCCTCCTGTCACTTCATGGTTAAAAGCATCATGGTGTTGTCGGATTCCTCTGAAACCCCAGTCGCTGTAAGACAGAAGGAAGCTGTCAGGTCAGTCTGAAGCTAAATGTAGACTTGGTTAAATCTCACAGGAATTCGCTGTGTGATGGCATCTCTGAGTGGCATGGTGGTTTCCATGGAAACGCCTCTCATCCTCATTTTGTCCGCGTGGTCCGCGATGGACGTCCGGGGTGTTACCTACTGATTAATTTGGAGCAGATGGCCAATTAACACCTTTTCCCCTGCGTTCTGTTCACATGCCTGAGGTAGAATTGCTTTATAGCTTTTGATTAACACAGGACCTTAGTGGTTCGGTTAAAAGGCAGTGATTTATGTATGTAAGCACCTCAATAGCAGGAGCTTTTCTTTGCTTTTGCTTTGTCTCGGTTTGTGTTTTCGTCGCCGCCTCTGAGGACAATTTCTACTCGAGCGCTTGCCAGGTTTCGCACACATTCTGTGCTGCAGCAATTTCTCATTATTGCAAGCTGTACTGTTATAAAATCTCATTTTTTCCCCCTCCTCTCTCTCTTTCACAAGGGCGTCTATCGTTGTACCAGAGCGCTATCGAATTGTCACTTCTGATTGTTCAGCTTAATAGAGACTTGATAAATTTTCTTTAAGATCAGYTTTAATTTATATGAATGATTATATTATGATTATGAATCATTATATTAATTCACACATTGATACAGGGACCTGTACCATAGACATGAAAACGTTCGGCTRTTAATGTGATGGAAGTTTTCTTCTAAGGAAGCTTTTTCTTTTCTTCCGTGTTTGTGATTTATAACCACAAATCCTGCATTCCAGATGCGTTTTTTTCTTCATCCCCTAAAAAACTAAATAAATGAGAGGTTGGTGAAGGAACCAAGAGGTCTTTCTAGCTGCTACAGTATATCATATAAGTGGTAACAGGAACACAGGCATTTTGAATAGTTATCAGTCAGTTAAAACTTGTAATCATTGGCGTAAAAAGGAAATACAACTTTTCAACACACTTCAATCTTCAAGCTGTTAATGCTGACCCTTTTCTAGGGTTGTGTTATTTCCCTTTAACCCCATCTTGCTTTGTCCCTCTGTTGTGTTTTGTCACCTAATGTGTTTTTAGTGATTCAGATCTCCAGACATCTGTTTACCATTTTTTGCTTCCTGCCGCGTATGCTGGCAGGAGAGAGAAGCATCTGAGTGTGTTTGCAGTGGACGTGTCGAGTGTTGACACATTATCTTTCTCTGTTTGTGCCTCTAGCTGCGTGCGGCGGCTTCATCACCAAGCTGAACGGCTCCATCACGAGTCCCGGCTGGCCGCGCGAGTACCCGCCAAACAAGAACTGCGTCTGGCAGCTGGTGGCGCCCACGCAGTACCGCATCACGCTGCTCTTCGACGTCTTCGAGACCGAGGGCAACGATGTGAGTGCTAGGTTTTTGCCTCGCCGTGGGGTGGGTTTGTCTGCTTCATTTCCGCCAGAGTCGGCGGTCTGGGCTCTAAGGGCAGGTTGGCCAAGTGCTCGGAAATGTATTTCACTTGAATTCCGGGGAGTTTAAGGGGCGAAATGTGACACAGAGGAAACGACGTGAACAGAATTTTAACGTTGAGATAATGAGAGTGCCTGGGGAATTAATTCGTTAAGGCTTAAAGATGTCACGGGGAAAATAAAAGATCGACAAGATTACTCTTAATTTATCCACCACATATGGTCGGATCTGTAGAAATTGTTATACAGGAATCATTGTTATACAGTGGTACCTCAGCATATGAATGCCCTGCCCTAAGAATTGAAACTTTGCAAGTAATTTGCTTCGACATACGAAGCGTTTTCGGTATACGAGTGCCGGCTAAGGTGCGTGTACATCCGATTAAAACTTTTTTGCGTCAGTGCAAAACCAAGAGCGATTGAGTGTAATATTTTTTGGTGGCTGGAACGGATTACAGTGGAACCATGGATTAYGAGCATAATTTGTTCAGGAAATGGGCTTGTGTTCCAAAACACTCGTAAACCAAATCATCATTTTCCATAAGAAATAATGAGAACTGAAATTATTTGTTCCACAGCCCCCAAAAACAATCTATAAAATGAAAATAAAACAAATTAATCTGCACTTTACCTTTAAAAAAAGTACAAATAAATCCCGACTGATAAGTGTTTCCGTTGGTGCGCGCAGGTGTGCACGTGTGTGTGTGTGTGTGTGTGTGTGTGGAATTAGCCCCTTCCCTCGCCTCGTTTTACACAGTAACACTCCTCCTCCCTCTTCCCACCTCGCTTTTTAAGTTTCACAACAAACACACACACAACGGAAACACCATTTTAACAGAAAAAAAGAAATTTCTCTGAGACTGGCATGAGYGCATATTAACGGAATCACTTTTTAAGTTTCACACCAAAAGCAGGGGAGGTGAGAGAGTGACACTCTGTGTCAAAATAAGAGTCATACATGATACATGATACTTGGTGCTCGTAAACTAATACCTGCTCGGTTTCCGAATAAAAAATTTTAAAAAAATTTTGCTCGGTTTGCGGAACACTCGTAAACCACGTTACTCGCAATCCGAGGTTCCACTGTATCTGCAATTACATTATTTCTTATGGAACAATTTGTTTCACAATACGAAATTTTGCCCTAAGAACTCACCTCTGGACCAGATTAAATTCATATGCCGAGGTACCGTTGTAGTTCAGCACTAAATGTACTAGAGTCTAACAGCAAGGGTTAAATGATGAGACAGGCATGAGAAAAGTACCGGAGCTTCTTGGGAAGCTCTGCAGCATCAACATCCACTTYCATAACCTCACGTTATGGTTCTCAAGTTCTCCACCTCACAGCATCACAAATGTGCAAATTGCATTTCAAACACCTCTTCCGTTTCAACTGACACGTTATCTTTCCCTTTCAATCGTCACCCTTGCGTAGGTGTGCAAGTACGACTTCGTCGAGGTCAGGAGCGGTCTTTCTGCAGACTCCAGGCTGCACGGGAAGTTCTGCGGCGCCGAGAAGCCGGAGACCATCACTTCGCAGTACAACAACATGCGCATCGAGTTCAAATCGGACAACACYGTCTCCAAGAAGGGTTTCAAGGCTCAGTTCTTCTCAGGTACTCAAAAAGAGAMATTCAAAACTGGAAGGGGTTTTGTTTATTATGCGCCTGTGATCTTTGAGACTCTTGGTTTGTCTCTTCACAGATAAGGACGAGTGCTCGAAGGAGAACGGTGGTTGCCAGCACGAGTGTGTGAACACCTTCGGTAGCTATAGTTGCCAGTGCAGGAGCGGGTTTGTCCTGCATGAAAATAAACACGACTGCAAAGAAGGTGAGAAAATTGTGATCCACTATATGGTGTAGGATCGAATCCTTAAATGTGCAATTAATAAAAAAAAACTAGCCACTGGGAGAATTGAAGCTCTATAGTGTGAAGCCTATTTTCATACTTGGTGGCCTGGAAACCATATTGACTAGGCTAAAATGTGGCAGCTAACATAGTGGAATAAGATATGAATCTGTAGATGATCATGTAGCACTTTACATTTGTGATCTCAAAAACAGCAGTAAGTCATTGGCCAACATTGAAATTCATTATAAGTTAAAGATATTCAAGTTTGGATAAAGTCAACACGATGACAACAGTACTGTGCAAAAATCTTGGACCCCTAATACCCCCTCGCGMTCTCTCCATATTTAAGAAAATTACATAATGCAGATTAAATTAAAAAGAAAAATGGGTTACGTGTTTAACTGCAAAGTGTCTAAAGATACAATGTAAAAATAAATTGTTTATGTAACAACCTGAGTAAAAACGTGAAGTCTGGAGAAACTATTACTCAAGACTACATTAAAAATACAAGAGGGTCTGGCTCTKTGGAAGCAAAATGTGAATAAATCAGTTTTGGCTCAAAACTTTTGCACAGCTCTGTACATGACAGTTGTGTGTTAAACTATTTGTGTTCATCAAATATACCAGCACTGTASCACTACTCTAACCATAAAGCATATACTTTTGACCTGCCCAAGTTTTTAATACCATAAGAAAACAATTTCTGCCAGAGCAAGATAAAAAACAAAAATACTCTGCAAGACAAAAAACTTTTACAATTTTTATCAAAAGTGCACCTAAAGAACCTTATGTAAAGTCTTGTACTTCTGCTCAAGGCCTTGTTATAATGTAATATTTATTTATTTAATGTATTTAATATATAATGTATTTAATATAGAATGTATTTAATATAGAATGTAATATTTATTTATTATTATTACTATTATAATTATTATTTTTTATTTAATAACTTTTCCACAACTCTTTAAATCCGTTACATTACAATATAATATTATATTGGTTCGAATAAATGAGTTTAATGTTTGATATGTACAGTATCTGCTATGAAATAGCCTGGGAAGCTGATACGGCAATAAATCCTAATACAAACAAACAATCATCAAATATACCTGCATGGTCGTCATTCTGAAACGATCGTCTTTTATCYCTTCATGCTAATTAACCTGTCTACTACAAAACCCTCCACCTGGATCTCAGCTGATGTGTGCAGSCCCACGGAATTCAGAATTAGTCATATGCACTATAGTTAGAACACCGACGCAAACCTTCGTAAACACAGTTTGTYTTTTGAAAGCCTATAAAACCATTATTCAGTCAGGCAACTACGGAAAAAAACAACAACTAATTCTAATGTATTCCTGGGCCGCAAAATGATTTATATGCTGTAGACTCGCTATTAAACCCGTTTGATTCTTTTTTTTCCCTCAATGTTTCACTTTATGCTTGAAGAAAATTGCTGAACTTTGGTATCCTCTGTGCAACCTTAGAAAAAAAAAGAAAAAAAAACTCTAGCAGAGAGCTGAAGAACCTTCAGTACACTCGAGAAAGCTAAGAGCAAGCGTGCTCAGGGTTATTTAAAACCCTCCCCATCGATTTCAGCTCGCTGACACTAAATGCCAGGAGGATATTTATAGAGGATCCTTCCCTATTGTGGGGAGACAGAAGAGGAAGACAGAGCGAGAGAGCGAGGAGTAGAGRATGGGAGGGTAGACAGATGGTTGGATCAGGCTGCCAAGAACAACACTGGTTTTCAGAGATGCAAAGGGAACAAAAGAGAGGGAAAAATAAAAAAATAAACAGTACGAAAGGACCTGCTTGTTGGATGCTTTGTTGACTGTGCTGGTTTTGAGTATGTGTGTGTGTGTGTGTGTGTGTATGCTGCAGCCGGCTGTGATCACACGGTGAACAGTGTGAGTGGAACCATCACCAGTCCCAACTGGCCTGATAAATACCCCAGTAAGAAAGCGTGCACATGGGCTCTCTCCACCACGCCCGGACATCGCATCAAAATAGTACGTAAAGTTATTTTATTTTATTTTTTTCTGTAGTAACACACAAATGGTTTTTGAACAGGGCATTATTACTCAGCAATGCCATGTGACCACAATTAAGAAGTATTCACGAGTACTTCCATGCAGTTAAGTACCCAGCCTTGAATTCTTTATGAATGTAGTAACATTTTTCTACCAGAGAGGGCAGAAGAGAGCTGTGACTAAGCTAACAAAACTTTTGACCGGAACCTTTGAGGCAATTAGCTAAACTTCTCTTAATTTATTAAAAAGTTGCATTCAGTTTGCTCAGTTAATTGCAAGCTTGATTGTATAACATTACCGCAAGMTTTCTTAACCTTAACCAAACGTGCAGAAACCATCTTCAAAGAAGTCAGCACGGCATATTGTGATCACATTCCTTCTCCTTTATGTCTTTAGTTTAGAGTCACGGAGCTCTAATATTCCATGGAACTGATCAGTGTTGTGGATTTATTGTGCGCTRCCATTAAATGATGTATAAACTATGACCTGTGTGCAGGCATTCAATGAACTTGACATGGAGCCTCATTTAGAGTGCGCATACGACCACATCGAGATCTACGATGGCCGCGATGGAAAGGCGCCCAGCCTCGGACGCTACTGCGGCTCCAAGAAACCTCCCCCGGTCACGTCGTCGGGAAACAAGATGTTCATTCGCTTCTTCTCCGACAACTCCGTGCAGAAGAAAGGATTCGAGGCCTCGCATACTGCAGGTGTGTAAAGAGCGCTATTCACAGCATTCACAAGCACTTCGAAATGAAGAAACTGGCTCTGTCAAGAAGAAAGGAATTGTATTAAAGTGCAAATGAGGGTGTTTGGGGAATTAGTTTCTTTTTTTAGACTGCTTGAGTTGCCATTAATTAAAAGTGTAATTGAAGTCCAAGAAGCGAAAAACTTCCTTAAATTGCAGTTTTGCTTTTAGGGTTCCACACAGCTCTTCTTAGAATAACAAAGCTAAGTAAGTTTGTATAAAGACTCTATTGATGCCATTTTTTCTTCATTTCTTTTGATTGGGCAGAAGGTAGAGTTCTTGTGGCAGGCCTGTGCAATCTGAACAAACTGTCATGTAGCTTTATAACTGTATAAGTTGTTTACAATAGACTACAACACCTTTTGTGAACTCTTGATGTCAGGGTTAAAGAGAAGCCTGGAGCTACAGTAAATATATAAAAGCGTATTGACAGTAAATGCCTGCCTCACATTGCATCCCCCTTGTAGCGCCAAAACCAACTCCATCTTATTGAGGCCTCTGAAGGTGTGCTGTGGTGTCTGGCACCAGGTCTTACCATTAAGAGTCAAAGACAACGCCATGAACTCTTAAGTCATTTTCCTCAAACCATTACTGAGCAGGCTGTTGTGGTGTCAGTTTGCATTATTCTGAGAAAAGAGGCCACTGCCATTAGGGAATACTGGTCCCATTAAGGTGGGTACTTAACATCCACATGGATGCCAGGACTCAAGGTTTTCCAGCAGAACATTGCGCATCCCTGTGCCATCGTTGTGCCTGGCATGTGACGAACCTGCTCACGGCTATCCACATGATGCAAAAAAAAAAAAAAAAATGCTGCATCAGACCCAGCTACTTTTTTTTCATTGCTGCCCTGTTTGCGCCTTGGCCACCCATGTRTAGACTATTTTGTAACGGGTTTCCTTGCTTGGGCCACTTTTGSTTGGTATGAACCACTGGCTGTTGGGAGTACCTAACAATCTGGCCTTTGTTAATTTCTTCTATCAAATGTACTTTTCACTTGATGCYTAATATCTCTTGCCCCATAATTGGTTCCCACCGAAATGAGATAAACTTGGCTGAGATGTTCACATCCCTTGCCAGCRTTCTTAAGGTTGCTCATGAGATAGCTCTTGGTTGAGATCCACCTATCAAAAGGCAATATCCTGATAACTTATTAATAATTAATGTTTTAAAAGCTAGCAGTATTTAACCGTTGATTTTGATTCCAGAGTGCGGAGGTCAATTAAAAGCCGAGGTGAAAACCAAAGACCTCTACTCACATGCCCAGTTTGGGGACAACAACTACCCCGGTGCGTCTGACTGCCAATGGGTGATCTCAGCTGAGAAGGGCTACGGTGTTGAGCTCATCTTCCAGACGTTCGAGATTGAAGAGGAGGCCGACTGCGGCTACGACTATATGGAGTTGTACGATGGCGCCGACACCAAGGCTCCAAGGCTCGGCCGGTACTGCGGATCTGGGGTAAGCRCAAAGTAGTTGACTTTGAGAAGCATCACAGAGGTCGATTAATTTGTTCCCATATTTCCTGCATTTTTTTGCACAATGCATTTTGATTCGTTCCTAATTGCCTTGTTGACTCGACGATTGCAAAAATAGTTCCATCGACAGATTAATTAGGGACAATCAGCCAATCTGCAGCTAATGAGGGAGGAATGAGGGGGGTGGGGTTGGGGTGCTCGCRAAAGGACCCATCTTCTCCGAGTTCATATCAATGGCGTAAAGCGCCACCTAGTGTACCGATGTCTTAAAGCAACAAATGGGCATTATATGAACCAGTCAGATAAAATGCTTAAAAAATWKATTTTAATATTWATTAAAAAATATTAATTAAATYTATTCAAGATTGAGTGACATRTACACAAAATTCCAGGTTTATGAAATTCAAAACATTCCACATGTCCTCTCTAATTTTTATGTACACTGTGCTKTAAATTTGAGCCAAACAATTACTTACTTGATGTGTATTCCTGCACACTAAACACTACGTTAATAGTGAGTTAACATGCGAAGCACAGCAGTAAACCCAGAGCCTTTTAATTATCCTCTCTCCACAAGCACTACTCGAGATGGTCCAGTTCAGATGGATTTATTACGCATTGTCCTTCGGCCTTTAGAGCTGAATAAAGAAAAGCAGGACTTTTCGCTCCTTTTCGCCGAAGCTATTAGGTAGAGCTAATAAGCGTTAAGGTGGCTTTACGGCGAGGCTTCAGCAGCAAGTGGGAAGGAGAGATGAAAGCCTGGACTCAATAGGTCACCCAGCAGCCTGATGACATTAGGTTGGCCTTAATAATAAGGGCTGCTTGTCCAGGCGATGTCTGGTTTTGCACGATTGGGGTTGTCAGAGGATGAAGGGTGATGGCAGTGTGCGCTGCACTCTGAGTCCTGAAGATATTAGAAAAATATGCTTCTCAACTTAAGAGTCGTTTGGCTAATGAGGTGTRGAAAGGTGCGATAGGAAGAGCACAGATTCATTAGWTCCAGATTAAGCAATCGCAATTCATGCTGCTAGTATGAGCTCGGTGATCAAAAGTAATAAATATAAATGATGTTTGATCTCAGTGAGCATTAGAGCTGAAAGAATACTGGTGAGGTGTGAATTCGTCTTTCAGGGGGTTGCATGAAGTGATGCGCCCATCATGCATAGTGCCCTCYGTTATGATCTGGKGTTGCTTCAGTYGCTCAGGTCTAGACTCAGCAWCGTTATGTGGCAATAAAATGAAGTCAGCTGATGACCTGAATGTACTAAATRACCAGAGTATCACATGAAGTTTTTTATGTTTCTGGATGGCATGGCCAGATTCTACATATTCTATATATTCTACCATATATACCATATACTACAAAATATTAGATTGCCTAAATATTAGATTTGACTAGGCAGTGTATTTGATATTTGGGGTCGATCTGAGTCAGTCTCGAGTCTGACTTTTAAAAGAAAATTAATAATGTTATTCACACTAAAATGAATACTGTTAATTAACTTAAATGAACTGAATTAACTCGTTATTTGGTAAGTGATTTTCTATAACCGCAGCTCGTACAGTAGTTCTGATTATATTAATGCACTCATTCTAAAATGTTATTGTTTCTATAGTTGTAACGAGTATGTTTAAAAATAAAAAACATTWAAAAAAAAAATTTTTTTTTGTTCTTTTAAGTCTAATTTGTTACATGGACCCGGTCATGTCACTTTTGGGACCAATAACACCATTTGTCATAATACTTAATGATACTTATCTCTTGATCCATGTTTATTTTTTGTAAATATGCACATTTAGAATACATACATATTTTTATCAGATAAAAATCTTTATGACTTTAATTGTCATTCAGATGAAATTTGGCCAACTTAGATTTCGCATGAAAAGATATCACTCACTCACTCATCATCTATACCGCTTAATCCTGTATTCAGGGTCACGGGGGGCCTGGAGCCTATCCCAGGAGACTTGGGGCACATGGTAGGGTACACCCAGGACAGGGTGCCAATCCATCGCAGGGCACAGACACACACACACACACACTACGGGCAATTTGGGCCTGACCCTGGCGGTGCAAGGCGACAGTGCTAACCACTACACCACCATGCCGCCTGCATGAAAAGATATGAACCTGAAAAAGTTTATTATTCTAAAATGCAAAATTGTTAAGATATTTTAACATGAATTTGACATGGTTACGGACACTACAGATTTTTTGCATTTTAAGCTCTTACCAAAAACATACTGTAAGTGCTGTAATTTTAGCAATAATTTTTACACCAATTGTAGTATCAATACTATTAAATTCCATGCATAACAAAAAAAATTAAATCTGCAACAACACTGTGTTTTGGCCATAACAACATACATCATCCATCTAGTTTTTTTTAAATGATGTATTTAAAGCAACAATTTAATAGAATGAAGAGAAGAATTATGCTCTGCATTTATCCCATTATTAAAATGATTTACCTTTTTAAAGCAGTGTAATTCTAAACCCTCTGTGTATTTTCTTCTGTTTGTGTGCGTGTGTGTGTGTGTGTGTGTGTGTGTGTGTGTGTGTGTTTGTTTGTTTGTGCGTGCGTGCGTGTGTGCACACGGACATTCTCTCAGCCTCCCGAAGAGATTTACTCAGCCGGCGACTCCATCGTCATCAAGTTCCGATCAGATGACACCATCAACAAGAAGGGCTTCCACGTGCGCTACACCAGCACCAAGTTCCAGGACACGCTGCATTCGCGGAAGAAGTGACCCCTAGTGGCCGGGAGGGGCCGCACAGGGCCCAGGGGGAGGAGTCGAGGCGCCAGGTGGAGGGCGCAGCCCGTCGCTCGGAGCCCCCCGGCCGCCAATGCCAGCCGCAAGAACGATGCCAACCACACCTCAGTAGCTCGCAGGGGCTCTGGCGCCCCCTACTGACTGTGAGGAGTAAAGCCATTCCGCAGTAGACCTTGTTTTTACCTTTTTTATGATTATGATTAATGATTGGGGGGTCGGAGTATCAGGTATGAAGAGGGGACTATATTTGGATTAGAGGAATATTTGGGGTACAAGGGGGCTGTCATGACTGGGGGGCATGAATAGAGAAGTGTAGATGATCAGTATATGATCACCCTTGGATTTTGTCTTCTTTTTTTTTTTTTGAGCCGAAATGCAATTGCAACAAACACACACATGATGGAGCATTCAGGTCTCAACGAGCCAGACAGCAACACCACAAATGGAGGGAGAAAGGATTGATGGATGGAAGAATTAAAGGGTGGATCTATCTTTTTTTTTTTCTTCTTTTTTTCTTCCCAGGGCATTATGGGAAACCTCAATCTTTTTCAAACACACACACACACAGTTGTACACAGCTGGTTCCAAATCCACTACTTGAGTTACTGACACTGTTTGTCAGACAGGTGCATGTAACAGCAGGAAAAAAAACAGCAAACGGGCCGTTTTATGTGACTGCACAAGCCTTTGTAAAAAAAAAAAWTTTTTCCTGGCTAGTCATCCAGGAAGCTTCCTTCCATATTAGCATTATCGAGGAAAGTTAAAAAAAAAAAAAAAAACAGTTATCGTATTAAAATATTAATAAATGAAATGTGGCCCATGTCTGTTGGCTGTTAATTGCTTTTCCATTAAAACATGTAAAATGTGATTATTTTGACCTCAAATACACAATCTTTTAGGCTTCTGTTAATGTGTCTTTGTCCCCAAATCATGTTAGTAATTCAATATGCTGTGGGTGCTTTTATATCAAGAGCAAATTATATTTCTCAAATGAGATTCAGTGCAAATAATTTATTTCAGCTGTTGAAATTACATGGTTTTCATGTCTCTCTGCTTCATTACCTTCAACATTACATGGTTCTTCTCCCCCCCCCCCCCCCNCTAGGAAATACGCAGTACTCTCTCTTAAACATAATCTTTTAGTTAACCTTAGTGCTTCCCGTTTTCTCAATGAGCCCTTTCTGTACTTTCCAGCACTTTTTTTTTTAATATAAGAAACTATAACTATATAGAATTATATATACACAGTGCGTTCAGTAAGTCTCTCCGCCGCGGCCACATACTGTAGAGTAGTAATGCTTCATTGATGTGCTCTTGTTTGTACAGCCATCGCAGAGGGGTTTTTGAACGCACGTTATATTCGTGTGCCCAGGTAAATCAAGACACTTGTGGTTTACTCAGCTCTACCTAAGGCTTCCTTGCAATTAACTCCATGATATGAGAATGATACAGATGGGAGAAAAAAATCGATCCAGTGATTTATCGTGATTCTTTTGAGTAACAACTTGTGTATCGGCACATTGTCACCAAAATCAATTTTGAAAAAAATTATATATGTTTGCATTTGATGTGGCACAAGTTTGCCATTCTTCTATAATACTACAGATGGCGCGCTCTAACCTATTTACACATTGACAAGCAGCAAGTTTGTTTTAATTTGTAACAAAAAAAAAGAAAAATAAATCTTGAATCTGGACAGTCACCTAATTTGTAATTACCTAGTTACATTAAGAATGTAAACCAAGCCACTGAAACCTGTCATCATTTCTGTCTAATTCAGGCAAAGTTTTGCTAATTTTCTAGCAATTACCAGGCTATTTAGCTGGCTAGCTCCATTAGCCAAACTTTTTAACCTATGTTTTTCGGTATAGTTAGCCTATAGTTCTATCTGTGAGAGTGATGTAAATCAAGACCTAAATTTTGAAATTTGATCGCAATCATGTGTCTACTTGAGACAAATTTAAGCTAGTTTTCTAGGAGTTAACTAGCCAGCTAGCTGTCTTAGCAAGTGTTGCTAAAAAGTAGCAGGCTAATGTTAGCCTGATACATTTATGAGTACATCAAGACTGCAACTTGATCTCAGTGATGTGTTTACCTTAGACAAATATGAGCTAGTTTTCTAGTGGTACTGACTAGCTATTTAGCTAACACAGCTAATGTTACTCATGTATTTTGATAGGGTTGGTTCCTGTGAAGTTAATCTTTTTCTGAATAAGATACTGGAAAAATAGCTGAGAGACAGAAACTTGATTTCACTTTGTGTGTTTTCCTGAGACAAGGGTGAGCCAATTTTGTAAGCGTTACTTAGCCTGCTAGCAGGAAGATATTGAATGAGGTTCTACACCATCTTTAACCGTTTCCTGGGCATTCAAAACACACGGATCAGTGAATTATGTGTTTGAGGGTACTTTAAATGTATGTGGTGAAACATTCATTAACTGAATTCAGGTAGCCTGTTAAAGCAAACAAATTGTGACTGATGTGAACTGATTTGAAAGGTGTGGCTACTATACAAATGTGTCCTACAATTCCTCAATTGCCTTTTAATTTTTTTTTTTCCCTACAATACCTCAGATGATTTTTTGTTGTTGTTTTTAAACTGGTCTAGATCCAGCTTTGTCCAGCAACTAACTTGTATCAGTTTGGACTAACGTAGTACCTCAGTGAAGAAGAGCAACGCTGAGTGGTGCTTCTGTAAAAATGAGCCTGATCTATCATCAGTTTTATGGACCATGTGTGTTAGTTCCATACACACACACACACATTCACTAGGGCTGTACTGAGAGTAATGCAAAAGTGGCTATAACTTTTTCATTAACTGATTTAAATGATTCAGATTCCTCTATACAAAAGTACAGTGGTACTTCAGCATACAAACGTCCTGCCTTAAGAATTATTTTGCCTTAAGAACAAACAAAGAGCAAACCAACCGAATCCTGGCCAAGTTACGTGTACGTCCGGTAGCTGAGCAAAACYTGTTTGCGTCAGTGGAAAGCCAAGCAGAGTGAGTTTACATGTATTAACATAGTGTTTTTTTTTTTGTTGCCATTTTTTGCAAGGTTTAAGACATAGCGCCATGGGTTTCAAGAATGTTAGCATGGACGGTAGCAAGACGAAAACAGCCGCTTTTAGTTAAAATTTTTTACAGTTCCAAGAGGAATCATAAGTTAAGGTTAAATGAGGTTTAATGTCAATTTGTTTCATATTTTACTTCATTTACATGTCTTTTCTAAATGTTTTATATGCAGAAATATGCAAAAATTTAAGTGTTGGAAATATAATACAAATAATATTGGTAACACTCTACCAATAATTGGGTGGCTGTAACAGATTATCTGGATTTACATCATTTCCAGTGGGAAAATGCATTTTTCTACGATATGAAATTTCACCTTAAGAACTGCCCTCTGGAACGGGTTAAATTGCTTTACTTAACGTAGTAATAGTAGTAGTCTCTATCACAATTCATGAACTTGCGGCATAGTTGAACTCAACTCTCGAATTCTTTTTATTTTTTTATTTTTTAACTCCTATGTTTCAGTTGATGGTCTTTTACTGTGYTACAAAATATTTACGTAGGTGACACCATTCACCAGAACGATGTGTACCGACGGATAAAGAAGTGTAAAAAATGGGGAAGCCAGCATCGAAGACGAAGGGTGAGACCGTCTACTGCGACAAAGGGGGTGATGGCGCAAATGCATCGCGCAAATTGTGATGGACTATGTTGGGTAATACCTTTGTATAGAGAAAGAGTTATGGTCTGTCAGTTCATTATGCCCACTTTTGCATTACTTTCAGTACACATACATCCTTGCGCAACAAATGAGGTACTGTAGAAGTAAACAAATCAAGTTATTTATTTTTTAAATATATGTCTAGCTCAGCAGATTTCTATGGTTCTAAGAAACACAGCATGGTGAGCGTTACTGAGGGCAGGTGGTAAGCGTTATAAGACTTGGCCCTCGTTGCTTCTCCACTTTGCAGTATTGATTCATATGTCAGGCAATTGCTACAACATGTAGCCTGCCATCCTCCAATGAAGGTACAGGTGTACCGACTGTTTCGTTCCTGCTCTCACTCATTCCAATCTTGTGTTTTCCAGTCATCCAATCTCGGTGTAATTTGTCCAAGGCCTTTTCAGGGACAGAAGCTGATTGCAAGGTCTGTCAGGCTGGTAAAGGTGTGTATGTGTGTGTGCACTTGTGTGTGCGAAGGTGCACAGACCTCGCCTAATTGGTCTGGAGCGTGCCGGTCGGAGACTGAGCCTTCCTCTGAATTATTTACCAGACACCACTTTTTCTTCCCTCCTGCAAAAAATGCTTTAGAAGGCACCTGGTGAATGTACTTTCATCTCATTCTGTGATCTTATTTTCGCTCCGTTTTTTTGCACATCTGAACTCTTTGAGTCTCAGTTTCAGGCTCTATTCTTCCACTGATTCACTTTGGGACCTGCTTGATTCCATTTACTTGACAGTCACCCCTTGGGCGAAGTGCTACAGTGGTTGAGGAGATGAACATCTTTTCAAAAGAAAAGTCTTATGAATAGCGATGGCGAATATGAAATGTAATAAAAGTGCTACTTCCCTCACCTTGTACACAGACGGATCTGATTACTGCTTTTATACCAGGGCGACGTTGGTTCCTCGAACGTCAAGCCGGCTGTCCGATGCACACTGACTGACCAAATCCGTTGACCTTTTCACCATGATTCAGTTGTATTAAAGGTGTTTTTTATTCTCGTTAGCTTTTTGGTTTTAGTGGTGAAACACTTCTGCTAATGCCTACCGTAACATTGTGGCTTCAGTAGGATTTCTAATTTGCCAAAAAAAGCAACAAAAAAAAAAAGTTTATACTGTCTCTTGATTTTGTAGATAATTCAGAATCTGATGTGTTGTAGCGAGTATTAATCCACCGCGGACGAATAAGCTACATGGCTCCGATCTGTCTCTACTTTAACACGTACAGTTGATCTAGTTGCCCTTATTGATCATCACTTATCAAATATGGGATATGTTTATGCCTTTCATTATATGTATGTATGTATGTAAATATGTTTGATTGATTTGTTGTATTCTGAGTACACTAAACCACAATTAATTAATCTGTTGAGAAATAAGGCTTTGTGAATTGCACACACACGATGCAATTTATTTATATTGTATAGCTGATTATGGCTGATGTATTGCACATAGTATTAACAAGTGCATCTATTTCATAAAGTGTTATTTTCATTTCATTGTTGCCTCGATACGTTTTCTTGAAGTCGAAACCTACAACTGACAAAACTACTGTACACTCTAATATAATCAAGGAGAAATTAGTGTATAGTAATTGTGTGATGTATATTGAAATGGCTAGTTACTATAGGTATGTGGAAAACCACCCTGAACATGAATGATCCTGGAATGTTGAATCTTTTTATATAACGGCATTCATACAGTAGTAAGATTAAATGTTTTATGTCATAGCCTCTCTCTCTCTCTCTCCGTATATATCAGCTTGTCACTGAGGCCACAAATTGCAACACCCTTTGTTGCATTAATATTTACACTGTTCTCTGATTTATTGGAAGCTATTATAATGATAATGAGATTTTGTCTTGATTTTGTCTTGTAAAAGGAGCATAATTTTACAGGAATCAATTTTACACCAGCTCAGTCCTTTCAACAGCATGTAAAGCGATGATAAACTTCAAACAATAACAGTACGAAATCTTAATGGTTTCTGCTGTACATTTTATATTTCCGCCATTTACAGCGTTTTTGGCATGTTCCTTTATTCAGAGTAACATACAAAATATATTATCCATATTTTCAGTATATAGTTGTACAGTTAAACTATTCTCATTTTCAGGCTGGAAAAAAAAATAGATGTAGGCGGAGTCGGGTTCCGCCATAAAAGTAGAATAGCCGAAGTCACCGTGATGCCATTTCGTTAAAGCGTTTTTTTTTTTTTAATTAAAGGCGGCCATATTGTTTTATCTCAAAACATTGTGGTTAGGTTCTATGCTGTGGACCTTGTGCAATGTTCAGGAAAAGGTACAGTGACTACAACATTGATGATCGTTTGTTGAGTTGTAAATAATTTGTTCATGGAACTAGTTAAAGTGAATGATTTTCTTGTGTGTATTTGCGCGTGCGTGCACACACGTATCGAGTATTTATAGAAGTCTAACCTAGTGTTGAAATTAATTTTAAGACTAATGTTTAAAAATTATATAATTTAGGCAATTGCTTGTTTAGTTATTTAATACAAAATAATAATAAAAGTAAAGTATGAGGGTTTTTTTTTTGTGCAAAATAACAGTTTTGTGAGTAAAAACTCCCCTTATTTCTTTTTATAATCCCCTGCTACACTAATGCACTTGTCCCAGCATTTCACTAGTGCTTGGATACCATCACTCTGGAAAGTTTTTTTCAGTACGACAGGGCGATGATCGGACTGGACTGCCGGGAACACCTTTAAAAGCACAAACATGTGGAAATGGCTTGGAGCGAGGTCAGGACTGTACTAGGGACGACGTGGTAATAACTCCCAGTCGAGTTCCTATAATTCTCAAGTGGTGTTCAATAATGAAGGATTGTGTGTACAATAGAACAGTATTGTGTCAAATGCATTTGCAAAACCCATCAAGCACCATGATGAAACTGTCTCTCATGAGGACCTTCCCAGGAAAACAAGAACAGAACAAAAAACAGTTCATTTAGTGTCACCAGCCTCAGAAATCACCAATTAACAACCAGCACCGCAGATTAGAGCCGTCATGAAGGATTTACAGAGCATGAGAAGTTAATATAAGAAGTTATATATTGTTGTATATTTCAGATGCCTTCAGTGTTGCTTTACAGTGAAATCAAAATCAGGAGGAACCATGTAATTAGAAGGGGTGTCTAAACTTTTGACTGGTAGTGTATCAATATGACACCAGGCTCCACACTTGACATCAGCTGAATGTAAAACAGGAAACCCAGAAAATAAACTGTCTCAACACAGTAAGTAAGGCATCTTTGCTGTATTTTGACCAGACCAGGCCACCTGAACTAAAGCTACTGCATCTTACTTTCTTAATAATGTCTAAAGTACACACACACACAAAAAAACTTTTTTTTCAATCACCTAAAAACTCACATGGACCAATAAACTCAGGCGAGTGCAATGCTGGTTACTGGAAAGCCAAATGTCCACTTTATTTCTTCTTTTTTCAACCTGAGCTGCTGGATGAATAGATTTGCTCTTAATATCTTATTGTTTAAAAGGGTATGGCCATCTTCTACATGATCACAAAGAGATTACCACCAATAAAAAGAGATCATTAGGAATAACTAAAAGGAAAAGTTTATTCCTGATGTTCATAATATAGTATTTCTTAAGCTGTGAATCATAAGTACCCGCAAAAAAGTAAAAAAAAAAAAAAACAATTTATTTCATTTTAAGTTTATTATTAAGGTGATTCGTATAATAATGTTAATCATACAGTGGTTAAAGGTTTTTTTTTGTTTGTTTTTTTGTGAGTGTATCTCACATGCTTTTACCATTGTGGTATATTTGAAATTGTTGAGCCAAACAAAAATGTAATATTGTTTTTTTTTTTTTTTTTTTTTTTACATCAGTGAAGATTAGATTCTGATATTACTGATATTGTGCTTAATGAAAAAAAAATGCTTTTAAATGTAACCTTGTGACTGAAGGTAGATGTGTAGCTCAGTCAGAATGTAAAAACAATTTGTGTTTTAATTTATTAAACACAATACATACATTTCAGGGTAAAATATCTTGTTAAGCTTAGGTTATTCGAAATTGAAATTTATATCATCATAAATCATAAATAACACAGTGAGAAAAAATGCGTCTATGGTCATAATCTTGTCTTGCTCAAAACATGTTTGCTAATTATCCAAGAACTGAAGGATAAGGTTAAGTTAAATTTTTCGTTTTATCGGCAAACTGCAGTTTTGCTGCACGTTTTCGTTCCAACCAAGCACCTGGTTCCACTTGTGTAATCAGTTCATATTGGTCTCTAATCAACTATCAAGTATGCCTCCAATTTGGCTGGAATAAAAGACTGGAACTACATCGACCATCTGAGGATAATACTGAAGACTCCTGCTGTACATCATATTTCAGAATGTTAATCATCTATCCCTGGTCACTCTTCAAAACATCTACTTCCTAAATGTTTCAGAATTAATGTAAATGAACAGCAACAAAGTGGAGATCTACATGAAATATACAGTACATTTAGGAATTTTCAGAAGTTTTGGAATGAGATGTTTCTGGGAATAACACGCTTTCTAAAGACTTACACAGCCTCCTGGGTCCGACTGATGGACTAAGCTGACGTTAAACTAAAAAAAAAAAAGCATCACCAATTAGATCATGTAGTTTGTTTGCATTTTTCTATGGATTAAATAAAAATTATGTTCACAAGGTTAAAAAAACAAAACAAAAGTACGTTATTTATTCTGGTTCCATGTATCACAAATAAATTACCCTAAGTGTAACTACATTTTCACACAATTTCAAAATTAAAATAAAATGTAGGTAGTTTATATTAAAAAATGCTTAAATTAAGTGGAATATCAACTACTGGATAGCACGCAAATTGCTCTTACAAATCTTCACATTGGACCAAAATCGTTTTACTGAGGTAGCATTGGCGCATCCATTATACATGACCTCCATGATGAATTTTTAATGTTGATCTTTGGGCTGGGGCATTAATTATTTACCAGAATTGATAGGGACGTCCAAATAAAGTCAAGTTAGAGCTTTACTGAAAATGAAGTTGAGTGATCACGAAAGCAAAAAAAAGAGTCAGACAGATTTAAACTTTAAAAGCAATTCAATTCTTAATACTGAAATTTATGGACTCATTAATGCAATCATTGAATTTAGTAATAGAATAGCACTGAAATACAAAATATATTATATCAAATGCCCACAAACTAATTATTCATTTGTTTTGTATTGAATTAACTTTCTTGAAAACAAAAACGCTTTTATTTTTTATATGTGAGATTTACAACTTGTAGTTATGTTCAGTTTGTTTGTTAAGTTCACTTTTAAGAAAGTGAATAAAATAAGTTGTTGTTTATCAGTTCATAGCATCCCAGGTTCTAACTGCAGGCCCAGATACTTACCTTTGATTGATTAATTGATTGATTGATTGATTGATTGATTGATTGATTGATTGATTGATTGATTGATTGGATGGAGCACCTTGTTTCAATATTTGAGACCTGAATTATTGAATTTTAATTTGTGGATGCTGAAAAAAATCAAGGTGTCTTGAGCAATAAGCAAAAATAAGCAAAGATATTGTATTTAAACACTATAAATTCATTAATGGTTACATTTGTGTCTTAAGAATTTAATTGTTTTTATAATAAAATAATAAAAAAGTCTTGACATATAAAATAAAATTACATGATGTACATTAAATTGAAGAAATAGTTTTACTGTGACAGGCTTAACAATAAGTGCCTAAATAATAATAATAATAA
>QMIH01000512.1:308536-318560 GCA_003987875.1 Clarias batrachus
CTATACAGTCGATGCTCACGACATGTCATTTTGTTTCCTTTATAGTCCCAGTGATTTTTTTTATTTATTTGTTGTTGTTATTGTTGTGTCATGGCACCCAAATGTCTTACTTGCTATTGCTGAATAATTTATTAGGTGTAGAGACTTACTTTCGATGCAGGTTGGTGATGAAAAAATAAAACAAATCAGTGAAAATCACTCTTGTACACCTTCATAGCTTTAGCAGTATTAGAAGAGATGCAATACTTTTGGATTAAACCAGTATTTCTTTGTACTTTTATTTATTCGCTATTGTGTTTTCAATTTGGAAGTTAATTGTTCTCTACACAGCAGGCTTTCAAGAAGGTCCTTTCAAGCAATCAATCCCTATGCCAATCATAAGCCAGGTCATTCAGCAACAGGTTTAAATGCAGCATCATTGTACGTGTCTGAATAGAGACAAAACACCGGGTTTTATTTCGAATGTGGACATTTTGATTGTATCGATAGACTTTTGAGGTTTAAGATGAATAGCTGTTGAATTGATGCAGGAAGGTAAACAACATTAACCAGTTGGTGGTGAAGCTGTTTCATCTTTGCAATTCGGCTATTTTGCTATGTAAAAATGTTTTTGTATCCGTACCTGGGAGAAAGCATTGGCTGCATAGGCGGCTGCCGTTGTGAAGGAGGTGAGGAAGGTGGCTCGACTCGCCGTCTTCATCGTGTGGATCATACGCTGCTCGGCTCCTACAAAATGAGCTGCCTGCCTGAACGTACTGATGAACACAAACACATCATCTACACCTGGAATAGAAGAGGTAGAAAGAAGGAAATGATTTTGCCTCGGCTCAAGGAGAACATTCAAAGAAAGCTCCATATGCCTTACGGAGCTTTTCTGTAATAAAGGTTTCCCGTCGATGCCAAACTCCTTGAATTGGGAATTTCCCCAGGCTACAGTAATATCAGATGAGGAATCGGTGTAGGTTTATAAAGAGATCTGCCTTTGCTGAGCCATTAAAGGTAAGATTAAATTTGCAGCATGGCTAATTTGGTCTCTAAGTTAGCTAGATAGTTTTTTTTTTGTTAATTTATGTTGTTAATTTATGTTGTATGTAGCACCTTGATCCTGAAGGAACGTTGTTTCATTTCATTGTGTACTAAATTGTACATGGTTGAAGTGACAATAAAAGCCTACTTGACTTGACTACTTGGCTCAATGGTCAAATCTTGGGATTATATTGATCACTTGGATAAGGTTGGCAGAATACTGACAATGTGAGGACTGAGGACAGTGTCTATAGCAGAAGTAGAACGTACTATAGATTTCTTGAATTTTGAAGCCAGCAAAAGAATCAATGGATGTATAAGACAACATGATTTGATTAGATTTATAGAAGTTCTTTGGAGATATTATTTGAGATTGGATACCCAGAAGGAATTGTTGCTTGTAAAAACATTCTGCTGATGTTAATTTGTTGACAGGTGGCACAGTGGACTAGTGGTTATTGCACCTTGGGGGTTCGAATTTATGACCAGGTTCGATTCCTGCCTCTGTGTGCATGGAGTTTGCATACTTCGGTTTCCTCCCACAGTCCTAAGACATTGGCATTCCCAAATTGCCAGTAGTGTGTGTGTATGTGTGTACCCTGTGATGGATCGGCACCCTGTCAAGGGTGTACCCTGTCTCATGCCCTAAGTCTCCTGGGATAGGCTCCAAGCCGCCCATGAGTGAGAGTAATTTGGTAATGGAACCGATGTTGGGACAACATTGGTATTATGTTGTTTTTAAAAGTTAGAATTACTTAAAGAAGGCGGCATGGTGGTGTAGTAGTTAGCACTATCGCCTTGCACCGCCAGGGTCCGGGTTCGATCCCCGGCCAGGCTCGATTCCCCTCTCTGTGTGCATGGAGTTTGCATGTTCTCCCTGTGGTTGGTGGGTTTCCTCCGAGTACCCCAGTTTCCTCCCACAGTCCAAAGACATGTAGGTTAGGCTAATTGGCGTTCCCAAATTGCCCTTAGTGTGTGAGTGTGTGTATGTCTGTGTGCCCTGCGATGGATTGGCGCCCTGTCCAGGGTGTCCCCTGCCATGTGCTCCAAGTCTCCTGGGATAGGCTCCAGGCCCCCGTGACCCTGAATACAGGATTAAGCGGTATAGATGATGAGTGAGTGAGAATTACTTAAAGAAAAGATGGTGGAACTTTGTTGACTACATATTAATAGGATGATGTTGAACAAATGCCTCAATGTTAATTCCAAACCGACAGCATGAAAAGGGGCTTGAACTCAGTCACTGCGGTGAGAGCCTGGCATGGTAACCTCTGAGCCACTAATAAATGAAATTTCCATCTATCAATCTAGGAACATCTGTAGTCCAACTAGGAGCCGTGGAGTCCAATGGTAACTATTGTATTCATTCCTATTTTCACAACCGTGGTAGGACCTCCGGTCCACATTCACACACTACTGGCAATTTGTTTGTCTTTGGACTGTGGTAGGAATTCCACCAAGCACGAGAAGAACTTTCAAACTCCATACACACGGACTGCGAGGTGGGAATCGAATCCGAGCCCTGGAGGTGCGAGGCGACAGTGCTAACCATTACACCACTGGGCCGCCAAATTAAATCTACTGAAATATTAAATAAGCAAGCAGCCAAAAGGGTGTCCTGTGAAAGTAGAAGTGAAGCAGTTTGGATGCTGTGCAAACACCATAATTCAGGAGAGTAATTTGGAAGCTGAGTTGCACCTCACAGTAATTGTTCTGAAAGAAAATGTAACAGAGAGGTTACACTAAGAGACACATGGTGTGAGGTACTGWACTGTACATGCGCTGTGTGCTGGAATCTGTTGTGGCCGTACCAATCTCTGATCAGAATTCTAAACCCTGTTAGAAATGTAAGAGAGTGGTGGGATGTTGTGTGAATGGATGTTAATAAGCATAATTTTTTTTTAATCGATTGACCGCACTAGTTTAAAGGAAAATAATAATAATAACCTCCCAATGAAAACAGTCTGTGAGCACTCACCAATGCCAATGATTATGAAGGCTGCCACACCATTAAGAATGCCCAGGTACTTCACCCCGAACACCACATGATAGATGAACAGAGCCACCAGGCAGCTCAGGCCGATACTAGCCAGGCCAAAGAAAGTCAGAAACACTATACACAAAGAAAAAGAAAGTGGAGGAGATTTAGATGAGTTAGTTAAACCTTTCTCCAAAAAATCCAGTATGTCTAGATGAATAATATGTTATGTTGATGCAGCATAAAAAATGGAATCATTCTCAGTGGTTTGGTTTAATAGAGTTATACAGTAGGAGGTTTATATTTTCATATGTTTAAATTTTTTTTTTTTTTTTTACAATATTCTACATTAAATATACATCCAAAGTAGAATTTCATACGTCTGCTTCATTCCGACAAACCGAGAGAAATGGTTAGATGAAAGCACTTACATGAAAAAGAAGTAAGGATATAGACCAGCAGGGCTATACAGGTGCCGCTGAATAACGCCAGCAACATGTCGCTGTGGAACGTCCTTCTGACTTCATCATCAAAAAGCTCGGTCCCCCCGTACAGCACCTTCACCTTGCTGTGAAAGAGATGGAAGGAGAAGTACAAGGACAGCAGGGAGGAGATATGTGGGAAGAGAAAGAGAGCAAATTAATCATGAACAAGATTCAATGCACAAAAAGCGATATTAACATGGATGAAAAAAGGAGGCTGTTCAGCACGTGTGGTTTGATGGAAGAACATGGAATTATCTTATTAGATCACTGCATGTGTTGAGCCCATTTTGCGCGATAATTATGTAGACACCTTTGGTTTGCTGAGAAAGAGATGAACAGTGTGCTGAAAAGAAGTGCAGGGAGACTGTCAAAGAAAGAAGGTGAATTGAAGCGCATCGACTAGGAATGGTTTGTGATTCAAAGGGAATAATACAAAGGTGGCAACGTACAGTATACGGTTTAGCCTTAACATTCATGGATTTGGATTTCTTCCTATGATGATAAACATAGATAAAAATTTGCTTGCCAGACATTCACTGAAGAGGAAAGGACGCATGATTCACTGTAGGAAAAAAGGATATCGGATGAGAAAGATGCATTTGAGCGTGCGTGCAATTACTTTTGCTTCATGACAACTTCATTTAGGTACACTCTGGGTGACTTTGTAACGGTTTTATTAATACGGTGGCCGTGAAGTGCAAAACAAAATAACAAAACAGAAAACAAAATAACATTCAAAAACAAAACCCAAAACAAAATAACTAATTAAAAAACAAAATAACAAAACCCAAAACAATAAACCAAATGAGAAAACACAACGACATATCCAGAAACAAAATGCTAAATGAGAAAATTCAGTCAAACCGGAAAAGGTAGGTATAGTTCGTGAATTAAAGTCTCACGGACATTTAGATGTATTTTCTTTAAAGGATGATTATTTTTTTTTTGTATTTTAGGATTGTACAGCACCTTGGCCAACTAAGTTGTGTTAAATGTGCTTTAAAAATAAATTTCACTTCACTTGACAGTACTTCTTGTATGTTTTGAGTGACAGATGTCTCTTCCAATCAGCGATAAGAATTTAATTCGCAAACTATACCGTTTGACTGAATTGTCGTTGTGTTTTCTCATTTGGGATTTAGTTTCTGGAAATGTCGTTGCGTTTTTTGATTTGTTGTATTGTTTTTGGTTTTGTTATTTATTTATTTATTTTTTTTATTTTGTTATATTGTTTTGGAATTTGTTATTTTGTTATCAGTTTTGTTATTTTATTTTTTATTTGTTATTTTGGTTTAGGTTTTGTTTTTTTAATTTTTAATTTTGTTTTGCACTTCTCTGCCACCGTAGTTTAAAGACAAAGAGGTGTACACTTTGTAAAACGTTCTGTTTCGAATGTATGCTACCAAAATGCATTCTAGTTTTCCTGGTACAATTCTCTCTGATTGATAGGATTTTCTTGCTAGCAATTCCAGCAGGTCTGCATTATGCAGAGTTCTTAGAAACAGGGAACAAAAATATCTCTCGGTATGGCTGTTCCGAGGGATGTAATATGGATTATCTTAATTACATCTCAGCACACTTAGCCCACCCTAAAGGGATACTTATTTTGATGAAGACAATTATGTCATTTTATTATCTATAGGGTCATTAAAAGAAATGAAATAATGAAAATAATGTGAATCTCAAAGCATAGCGACTTAAAAAAAAACGCTCTCAGAAAGTCACTTTGTAAATTYAATGCATGAACTGGAAGAATACTAATCTTGTTAACCTTGGAGTTAAGTTTCATGATGGATTAGTTAGCTAACAGGTGAGAACAGGACTCTCAGTAATGTGATAATAGCAGGAGCCGATGCTAATTAGGTGGAGCTTAGAATGAAACAAAAGTGAAATTTTCTAATTAGTAATGATTAAAAAAAAATCTTCAAATATTTTGACTCATTTGAGACTCATCTGTTTGGATTCCACTGTGGATGAAATACACCAGGTTACCAGTTCATTAGTTCAAGTCAATTCGGGACTTGTGATAAAATCTCTCGTTAATAAAGGTGTACAATCAATCGACATTTACAGAAGACTTTAAGAAAGGATTTGGTGGCTTAGGCAGCTTGATCCAGGTCAAGCCCCTCCCTCTGTGGTTGCCACACCCCACACTAACCAGCCACTGTGTGCAGTGCCGCTTCTAAGCCCTGGTTAGAGAAATGGGAGGGTTGTGTCAGGAAGGGCATCACAGTGTAAAACCTGTGTCAAGGTGTGTGTGGATAGGATGGGCCACTGTGGCGACCATTTGATAAAAGGAGCTGAAAGAAAGTTTTGGTTAGCTGTTGCTCAGGAGCATAAGGATGTTGGTTTGAGGATATGAGGATCCAGGTTTGAGCCCCGCTGGTGGTGGGCTGCCACACCCCATACTACCCAGAAACTGGATGCAGTGCTGGTCCCAAGCGTGGTTAGAAAAATGGGAGGGTTTGTAAGGAAAGGCACCTGTGCCAAGTCTTGTGCTGATCAGATGGTCCACTGTGGTAAAAATTTACATTTAACTTGTCACTTTGCAGAAGAGCTGCATCTATCTATGGGAACTGTACACACAATTATTCACTAACACCACTTTCATGCTGCAGGGACTCGGCTTGGAGTTATTGCCCCATACCTCATACTGTCCTGACCTCGCTCCAAGCCATTTYCACATGTTTGGGCCATTAAAGGAGTTCCTGGGAGGCCAGCATTTTAGACGTGAAATAGGAAGTCCATTTCTCCAGCATACTGAGAAACGCTGGGTTAAGTGCATTAGCGTACAGTAGCAAGGGATTATATAGCGACATAAAAGGAGTTTTTACTCTCATAACTATGTGGTCTGTTATTCTGCACGATCAAAAGTCCTGCTGTGACTTGAAGACTCCTCATAAAAAAACGGGACTACATTGAATATGTATTGCATATCTAAAAATAAGACTTAACATTATTGATCCAACCTCATACATGAACACATTCAGTTAATATTCACATGATCGGGTTGTTAAAGGAGTGTACTGATCTGTATCTTACCTGGTGGACTGCTGAGCCAGAATATCAGCATACTGGACCACAAAGTCCCTGAATCTTCGTCTCTGCTCCAGGGGTCGATCTTGTAGAGAGTAGAAAGATGGTAGTGGTGCTCCAAAATGGATCTCGCTACGAAGGAGGGAGGAATGAAGGCTGTCTGGAGTGAGTGTCTCATCCACATACCAATAAAACTGGGGGTGGGTGATCGCCAGACTCAAAGCACCTGGGCCAAAGAGGAGGAGGAGGAGGAGAATCTGAGCAAGTTGCATATTTTTCCTGGATTTTGTTTTAATAACTGCAGCTGTACATGACATGCATATATCAAGTTTAATGCTGTTATACATTCCTGTATTAAATGGACGGAAGCTAATCAAAAACATTAAGGTATATTAATTCCTTTGATGGCACCATGGTGGCTTAGTGGTTACGCTTACAGTATGGACGACCAATCAAGAGAATACAGTTTATTGCAAGTATAACCAATAAAAGGCAATGTAGTATGACTCACCTTGTATGTCTGCCAGGTCTGAGCCCATGCCGTCAAAGTAGATCTTCCCTCCTCGCTCACTGGGGTAGAGATAGGAGAGGAGGGAGCTAGGGGGTGAGCAGTATGAAGGCCCCAGAGGAAGGTCTCTCAACACCTCCAGAGGCTTCCAGCAAAACTGCTGGAACTGTGGATGTTGCATGAGGAGGCGCTCCACATGGTGGATGGTGTGAAGACGCTCCGGGGTGAAGATGTTGTTGTCCTTGTCGCCCTGAGCCACAAACACTAGCTCTATCCTCCAGAGTGCCTGGGTCTGAAGGTACGAGTAACCCGCGAATCTTGGCTTTCGGACAGCAGTCACTTGTGTTCTGTTCGATTCAGTCGCTTTTCTAGTTGGTCTCGTTTTTCCTTCTTGCTTCTCACCATGCGACATTGTCATAGCTTGGTTTGTTTTAGGGTTGATGCTGTCTCCTTGCTTTTGTGCTTCCCTAAATTTACCGCGGCTATTTTCTAAAACCTCAGATAGTAGTGTATGATTGGCCACCGCTGGCTCGTTCTCTTGTCTGTTTAATTTTAGCAACAGGAAATCCCTAAGAGCATTTGATTCAAAATCAAACACCTCTGCATCACGCCGGTGTCTATCCCAAGACCCTAACTGGCTTTTCAGCGCAATGGTGAGTGCATCGAAGCGCTCTGCAGATGAATGGCTCCTTACTTCAAAGGCACTGTAGGAGAGATCAATGTCCAGCGGCTCGCAGTAGATGAACATGTAGGCAGAAAGAGTCAAGGGAAGCAGGAAGCCTACGACAAGAACCACTCCACTGGCCCAGGGCCGAGTGTAAATCGATCCTACCACCCACCATATTCCTCTACAAACCGGCTCTCCCCTGATCACTTCAACTCCTTCATCACAAACTTCCTTCTCCTCTTCATCATGTTGTTCCTCGTACTCACTAAAGTCCCACATAGCCTGGAGCAACAAGGGCTCATCCTCTGAATCCATGGTGTTATAGAGACAAACAGGCAGTTATATCACTGCTGGCCTGCTGTACCTGTCTGTTATCTCCACATACAGTGCAACTGTGATAAAGCACGTCTGAATTACACTGCAGTCCCCGGAGAGCGTCGAGTTATTCGTATATGGTTGCTCTCAAGGACAAGGACACGGTCATTAATTCTGTATTCCAGTAGGCTGCTGGGGCATCGCCTCTGGCCTTTGAATCCTGAGCAGAAAGGAAATGGAAAAAGAGGAAGAGTGAGAGAGAAAATCATGAAAAGTCTCCAGAAGCACCACGAAGGCCCAGGCAGGGTTGAGCCTTCGGCTTAGGATGCCACACTCAGAGCATATGTATATGTGTGATGATACATTTCCCTCCCTCATACCCTTTCTTTCTTATTATGAGAACTGTGGAAGTTTTATCCCATGTGCTTACAGTACCTGTGAGGGCGGAAAACATGAAGAGAGCTCAATTATATCTGAAACTTATTTCCAGAATGACATACAGCAGTTGTGGTTATTGAGTCTCAGTGAGAATGAATTAAGATTGTAATGAAAAGGAGTCCTATAGTAATAATTAAAAAAAATATCATTTATTTTCAAGATATCCCATTTGATTGAATTCCACTTATGAAATATATTATTATGTTGATGGATGACGGAATCGGTTAATGTGGAGACGTGATATGGTAAAAACAGACAGACAAACAAACAAACAATTAATATTACAACCCTGAACAACATTTTCCATTACCAGCACCTCCTGATTTTTTTGATACCTCTTATACTGTACCACAAAAAACTACCAATAGAACAATTTTCTTGTTTTTCTACAATGTCATCCACTTTGTTTATATACAGTAAACTACCACTCAAAATTTTGACATCACTTTTTCTAATTCCATGGTTGTTCCTGATTTTTATTTCTTTCCACACTGTAAAGCAATACGGAACGCATCCAAAATGTACAATAATCTCCTTTGAACAGTTGATATTGAGATGTATCTGCTACTCATGCTCTGGAAATCCTTCATAACGGCTCTAATCTCAGGTGCTGTTTGAGGTTAATTGGTGATTTCTGACGCTGGTGACTCTATATGAACATCACCTCTGCAGCAGAGTTGAGTTTAGGTCTTTCTTTCCTGGGAAGGTCTTCATGAGAGACAGTTTCATCAAGTAGCTTAATGGGTTTTGCAAACCCATATATATATATTAGTATACATACTGTATGTACTGTATATACACTGTATATTCAAGTTACTATGCAGTGTATATATACGTTTAGAATTTATGTTTAAAACAGGTTAGTGAAACAGGTTAGTTCCTTTTGGTACCTAACTACCTAACCGTTTCCTCTCTCTTGAAGTTAATATGACAGAAAACACAGCGTGTCATTATATCAAGATATTCTAGCACGCCATAAAGACTTCCCTTCAGGGGAGTGGTAGAATACACAGCTAACACTTTGGCTCTAAGTATTAGAAAGTGCTGACACCAGAGGCTCCTTCCAAAGGAACATTTAATTTTCATATACTGTACAATATATACAGTACTGTATGTATAGTATATACAGTACATATACAGTATATAACAATGAAATGTTCTTCTGGAAGGAGCCTCTGGTGTCATACTTAGAATTTCAAATGTATCATGTTTATAAAGTTTTAAAACAATCACATTACCATAGATTTGCGATAAGAATTTAAGAGATCATTAGTGGTGTTAAAGGTTTTTTTTTTTGGTTTATCTTTCTGTCAGATTAAAAAAGAAAAAGAAATGTATATACTGTATATATATATGTATATGTAGGGTTACAGTTACTTCATTATCTGCTTCACCTTCACAATCACGTTTTAGATATAAAGATTATTATTATCAAGAAGGTGGACTTTTTGAGCACTTGAGAGATTAAATGTCTACTATGTAATTATAATATATGTAAATAAAAGTCAAAATTTCTAATAAAGGAAAAATGTTTAACCTTGTAACCCTACTTTAAGGCCCACCCCCCCCCA
>QMIH01000512.1:328309-347373 GCA_003987875.1 Clarias batrachus
TAATAATAATAATAATAATAATACAAATATAATTATTTTTATTATTTATTATTATTATTATTATTTACTCGCACAATTGACACATTTAATCTCTATTGCTTAATTGAAATTGAAATCCTTAACGGAACGTTATAATTACGTTCCGACCCCCCCTCCTTTTCTCCTTACTGCTGTTTGTGTTACCTGCTGCTATAAAGCACTGATGTCCATCACGGGGTCAATAAAGCATAGATCAATGCTTCTATTATGAGGGGTGTTCAGAACCGAACACAGTTCTGAGAGTAAAAACTCCCTTTATTTCTCTATATAATCCTATATATAATGCTAAGCTAAGGCACTTATCCCAGTGTTTCACTACTGCTTGGATACCATCAAGGTAGAAAGTTTTCTCAGTACGCAGGAGCCTTGATCAGCCCACCTGCTTTACGTCTGAAACGCTGGCCTCCCAGGAACTCCTTTAAACATGCGGGAATGGCTTGCAGCGAGGTCAGGATTGTATGGGGTATGGGGCAATGACTCCCAGCCGAGTGGTGAACAATTGTGTGTACAATTCCCACAGGCAGACGCTTCTCTTTCACAAATTGAGATGTCACTTTTCAAAAATTCTGCATSCCACTTGCTCAATGTTTATGAGAATGTTCGCAGAATTTTTTTTTTTTTATACATTTCTACATCTTTTCTGGAAACTTCTTTTATAAATGTTAAATATTTATAGCATTTTATTTATTGTGCCTGGGACAATCAGGGACATTCAGGWTATTTACGGTCAGGGATACATTTGATCATTTTTGATTCATTCATATTCTCTTACACATTGCATACACATTTCCATAATTTTCTGTTCATTCTAATTGCAAGCATGACAATTGTTAAAAGCGTTATACAAATAAAATGCAATTGAAATGAATATTAATGTTTATTTACAGAAAACCTCAGCATATCAACAACAACAATAATAATAATAATAATAATAATAATAATAATAATAATAAACAAATCTATTCATTATCAGTCTTAGATCAAGTAAAGCATCTGCCATACAAGTCCTGGTGAATTAGCTGTTGCCATAGTAACGATAATGCAATGCATTAGAAGGCATTAATATCAATTTGCAATTAGATTGGAACGACTGTCAGAGCAGTGAAGTCAATAAAGAAAGTATCCACTAATCCTTCTTTGTGACAAGCAAAGAATTTCTAATCAACTTATGTTCAATGGCTGTCACATTCACCATTATTCATCTGGCTGACATGTTCGAAATCTGAAACGGCTTCCAACTGAACAAAAATTTAGAACGAGATCCAGAGCACTTCAAGGCGGGTCCCTTTCCGAAAGATGGACTTCGACATACAAGAGAAAGCAAACTGTAATTATTACAGCATTCTCCAGGTAAAGGATTCACAGAGTGGCTCAAGTCTGATTTACTGTGCCGTGAGCATCTGACGAAAACAATCCTGAAAGGAACCTTGCTATGTGAGCTATCTATATAAACACTCCGCCGCTGCGCTGGAGATATTTCAGAAGATTTGGGCTTTGACTGACTGCAGGGGTCTGAGCTGTTATCAGGCGTGATGCCGTGTTTTGTTCGCTCGCTGGTGAGATTTGGTCTCCCGTGGCATTCTGGTTCGCCCAGTCAAAAGCAATTCTCTCTCTCTCTCTCTCTCTCTCTCTCTCTCTCTCTCTCTCTCTCTCTCGGTGTGTCAATGGAGCGACAAGAGACTTAATATGCATGCCGTGATTGGCAGGTGAGAACGGTGGGGAAGGAAGATTGCACAGATTTAGGTGGGGTTGGATGCATAATAGCGATGCTTAAAGCAGAAAACAATGTGAGTGCCGCCTTGCAGTTGTGCTTACAAGAAAAATGAAATATATTTCATGTGATTACATGTGAAAGTGATGTGGAAATACATTCTGCCTGAAATGTACATGCAAATCTCTCTCATTCGGTTTCATTTATTCTCTAAACCCCTAGTACAGGGTCATGGGAGTCGGAGTATGAGGCAGGCTACAGTACACCATGGAATGGATTGGCACAAGCACACACACTTTGCAATTTGGAAATGCCATTTAGCCTAATTTGCACCCCTCGGAGACCCAGGTAGARCATGTAAAGTCCCTGTATGATCCCAGGTCCAACGTAGGACTCAAACACTGATCCCCGACGTGCGAGGTCACAGAGCTACCCACTACGCCTCCGTGCCACCTGGGTATAACATCGCATGTTAAAATTTCCTAAATTAAAAAAAACAAAAAAAAACAAAAACGATTTTTTTACATGCTTCATGTATGTTCACATTTGATTCACATGTGTATGTGTATGTTTAAAAAAAAAATGTGAGCAACATAGCATCATAGTGTTCATGCATCATATATATGCACTATATGTGCACTGCTGGTAGCCTGGAGATTTACATTTACACATTTGACAGACCCCCTTATCCAGAGCGACTTACATTTTTATCTACTGATACTGTAGATCTGAGCAGTTGAGGGTTAAGGGCCTCGCTCAAGCCTCGACACGGTGGTCCTGGGGTTTAAACCTAGCACCTTCCAATGCCTTAACCACTGAGCWACCCCTGAGATGTCGCCGCAATCGTAGGGTACAAGGTGAGGATGTGGTGATAACCCGTCACAGGACACATGCACAAGCTCACATACATGATCTCACACCAATCGAACTAGACTGCATGTCTCTGGCTGTGGGAAGGAACTGGAGAACTGCAGGGAAACCTTCTGTAAAGATGCTTTAAGACAACGACCAGTGTTAAAGTGCTATATATATATAAAAAAAAAATCGTTAAAAAGCACTTAAATAAATAAATAAATAAATAAAAGTGTACGCTTTGATTAATCGCATAATTCATTTCGTGTGAGTACCTTGTAAGTAACTTTGACTCTATAAAACCATACATTAATATTTTGCTTATTGAGCTTAGCTGTATTTCTATATATTAAAAAAATATATAAAGAAAAGAAGCAAAAACTGAACTATAATAATGCGTCAAACTTCAACCACGATTAACCTTGTGATGCCAAAAATATTTAAACAATCCTCAACTATTGTGCATTCTKAGTATCCTTGAATAAAAAAAATAAATATAGTTCTTGTTCGTGAGTTTTTCTGAAAGCATAATTTATTTAAAAAAAAAAAATCACTGCTTGTCCTTCATGGCCAGGCATCTATTCATGCTTTTCATCTTTTGTTGCTGGCAGAAGTATTCTGCTTTTTCTAAACCTCAGTGCTGTCACCACATCAGCCTGTTAGCAACAAGCTTTGAAAAGTTCATTGATGTACAGTAGCAATGTGCATCTGGTGTATAGCTGGACAGAAATACACTCTGGAGGGTTTTTTTTTTTGTTCCCCCAGCATGCATCATCTGCAGTAAATATGTTCAGAAACATTACTAATGTTCATATCCTGTACGTTGGACCATTTGGATGTGAGTTCTTTTTGTAGGATTTTATTATCTTTATTATATTACTTATATTTTATTGATTTGCTGTACAGTAGAATTTGTAGTTCGTGTCTGTTGTACTTCTAAACAGCTCTGCWTGTGTGGTTTTTAGTTCTTTTATTTAATTCCACCACATTTCTACCCAGTATGTTCGATCTTCTTGCATCATTTTAGATCACTGTTAGTTTCTTTAAGAACCTGTTCTAACTTGATATTAGACTTTAAGATGCGTTCGATTCCCATCTCGGGTCTGTSTGCATGGAGTTTGCATGTCCTGCCTGTACTGTATTGGGGCAGTGGTGSCTCAGTGTGTTAAGGCTCTGAGCTACGGATCAGAAGATAAGCGGTTCGAGCCCCAGCTCCACCAGGTTGTTGCACTTGGGCCCTTGAGCAAGGCCCTTAACCCTGTCTGCTCCAGGGGCGCCGTTAAAATGGCTGACGCTCTGACCCCGGCCTACTAACAAGAAGCTGGGATATGCTTTATGGAAGAATAAAGAATTTCACTGTGCAGTAATGTATGTGTGACTAATAAAGGCTGACTTGACTTGACTTAACTTAACTTACTTGGTGGGTTTTCCTCTCACAGTCCAAAGACATGAAGACTAACTGACTAACTGACGTGCCTAAATTGCCCATAGTGTGTGAATGTTGACTGGAGGTCCAACCATGATTGGGAATATGGGAATAAATACAATTCAATTCAGTTACATTTTATTTATATAGTGCTTTTACCAATGGTCATTGTCTCAAAGCAGCTTCACAAAATGAAAAGAAAATGTATGGAAGTGTGTATGAGTGAGAAAAAAATGTGTTTAGATAATAATGAGACTGTCCCTGATGAGCAAGCCGGTGGCAAGGGAAAACTCCCTGAGATGGCAACAGGAAGAAACCTTGATTCAAAAGGGAACCCATCCTCATTTGGGTGATAACAGATAACAGGAATTATATAACGACATCATGTGTGTTAGGCTGCTGGAAGTTCAGTACAACAGTAATTGTCCAAGTTATCATGGCGTCAGCAGGTGCGGAGGTCAGTGGAGGTCTGGATCACTGGGAGCTTAGAGGCAGGATGTGTAGATCCAAACCATCATGAAGCAGAATCCAGATGTGGTGGAGGTGGTTCTTCACCGGATGCCTCAAGATCCTCGCAGGGTTGGCCTCCGTCTACTGGAGTTGGCACAATCTCCAGATGCTTCATCATGGTGATCACCATCATCCTCTACGGTCCCCAGTTGGACTATAGATTATAATGGATGGATGGATGGATGATATCTATTAATGCATGTATGTGGAAGAGGGTGGATAGCACTATCCTATATTTCTACTATCCTATATTTCCATGCATTTTACCTTAGTTGCAGGTGAGATATCTTAAACCTTTTCACAAGTAATAAGGCCGCATTCATTCCAGACCACATCTCAAGCAGTCTGAATGATGCAATTAAGCTACAAAATGCAGTTAAGCCCATTCAGACCTGCACTTACTGCTGTCCACGTTTGATCAGATCACCTGAGACAGATGTTAAGGCAATGTCTGGATGAGCCAACGTCTAAAAGCTGTCCTTTGTTTGAGTGGAATCTTTCCTTGCATTATGTAAATGCAAATCAGAAGGTTTTTGGAAAGACTGAAACGACTAATCATGTCAGTTTAAACGTAATATTACTAACGTATTAGACTTCATAGACATAATGACCAGATTCATACAAAGAATCAGACAAGATCTTGTTTTTACAGTGTTCACTGTAAACGAAGGCCATAATACTGCACATTGTCCCCAAAACTATGGAATCCTTTGCATTTACTGTACATGGAAAGGCCTGACATGTCCGAGCCAGAACAAGAAGAAAGCTTTGAGTTTCCTGACTTTTTACATTTTATTATAAGCCATGCAATTTATTCTCGAGAATATACTGTATATATATATATATATATATATATATATATTTTTTATACATATACTGTAATAATGTGTTTGTGAGAAATGATGTAAAATTCCAGATTTTATTGAACCTGAAAAGCATTTACTACACGCACACTATGCTGTATAAATATTTACAATATACAAGCGTTGTTAAAGTCAAACTGGGATTTGCAATGAAATTTATGGTGAATGATGGCGTAAAAGTGATTGACGTTTACACGAGACTTCAAGCGCCGTGCGGTGAGACTCGTAGCCGCAGTAAAACATATCTGAGCGGTGCAAACGTTTTTAAACAAGGCAGTACATCCGTGAACAACCAATCCAGCAGTGGTGGCTCGCAGCCCACTGCAGTCCCTTCAGTGATCACCTGATCCATGAAGACACAAGAGATGCATCTGTCTGTGGGAAGTGTACACAACACCACTTGCACATTACAGGAACTCGTCTGGGAGTTACCGTCATGTCCCCCGTACAGACCTGACCTCGGTCAAAGACATTTCCACATTAAAGGAGTTCCTGGGAGGTCAGCGTTTCAGACTTGAAGCAGATCATGTCCTGTATCTGGCTTACTGTTTACTCTCATAGCCGTGTTCTGTTATTCTGCACGGGAAAGTCAAAAGCCCTGGTTTGACTTGGACAACCCCAGTTTGCCCAAACACTTTACGCTGGCCTACCTTAACAATTTTACCACTATGGTAAGTATGAGAGCTTTTATTAAGTTAAGTATTTACTTTGATATATGACACATATACCACAGAAAGTAGAGTTGTTACAGGTATCTACTGTAGCCTACTGAAGCTTTGTGAAACGGAGTTGGGGATTTCTTGGCAGGCGTATCCGTGTCCCCCCCCCCCCCCCACACACACAGTGTTTTTGTGGCCGTGTCAATCCGCAGGGAGTTTCTGGGCTGCCGATGCTGCAAGATCTTTTATTCCAACATCTACTCAAATGTGCAGTTATGACTACTGTACAGCTACAAACAGAGCAAAAATGCACCAATTTGTACAATACTGAACTGAGTTTAAATCTCAAACTTTGACTGTTCCTCAAAATTGTTATACTCATGCCAGCTCCAGTACAAGCACATTAGCCACAGCAGCTACATAACTTGATAACCAAGCACCAATCTAACTTCACAATAGCATCACATACTGTACAGCTTGAGGATCTATCGTTGAATCAACCCACTCTCGAGTCTCAGCCTTGRAGAAAATACAGCTTTGAACCGTCTCTTGTTGATAAAACGGGAACGGGTAGAACAAACGTACTAGTCTTTGGGGAAATCTTTCAGAACGTTTCCACTATAAATACATATAACAACCATTTCACTCTTTTTCTGAGATTGAGAGTCGAAAATGAGTTTGCTCCAAGGTCTTTTATTTTATTTTATTGTTTTAAGCTACGTACAATGGAGAGTAATACAACAATCCACCATAACATCCTGACCAAAACAGCAAGAACCTGTGTGTTCTGAGACCTTATGATGGAGACCAGCATTAACCTTTTCATCAATTAGAGATACAGTAGCTCTTCTATTAGATCAGAGTATTACTTGCTCCCCATGTGCATCAGTGAGCCTCGGCTGCCCATGACCCGTCTGCCGGTTCAGCACCGACTTTTGGTCAGTTCTCACCACTGCAGACCGGGAACATCCTGTTGGATGACTGTTGGATGTTCCCAGGCTGCTGTGGTCAGGACTTACCAAAAAAAAATGCCACTTTGTATGAAGCAGCTTTGTACGTTGATCCTCACATTTCTTTTTCTTCCTACTTTGACTGACATCACTACTGGCGGGAATTTTAAATAGCATGGTCAGAAAATCGCTATACATTCATACCCCCCCCCCAACAAACCAACACTGGAGCGAGTGTGAATGTGCAAAAATAATTACGTTTTTCATTAATAATAATTTTGCCTTTTAAATGAAAAGGGCAATTTCATTTCATTCAGTATATTTTCCATTACTCAATATGTTAATGATGCTAGATCGTTCACTATGAATACATGAACACACTTTATTAATTTGACTTGCTGTTTCATGTAACATAGTTGCCTTTTTTTCCCTTAAGACAGGACTCATATAAAATAATTTTGAGAATGCATTAAAAAAAAATGCAGTGAACATTGTTTAAATAAAAAAGGCGCTATATAAATGAAAAAAATAATGAAACAATTACTAAATGAATACTTACTGTATGTACAATAGTTGTAAATGGTTTTGTTTCCCCTCGGCCGATCCTCCTTCTTTAAAACTCACTAGTCCTTACTCTTACAAATAACACAAAATAAAAGCAGAAGGCTCTGGGGAAAGTGATGAGACATAATAACTGTGTGGTCAAAGCAGAAGTTTTGAACACATAAGAAACAAATTGGCTGTTTTTTTACGTCCCTGCTGTCAGTCATGTTCCAGACAGAACCATATATTTAGAGCTCAACAACACAACCATGACACATTCGATTGCACAAAGGCAGTGCCACCTGCTTCTATTGTTGTAGGGAATAAAGCCAAAAAGAATGAAACATTTATAAATATAGAAGATTTTTTCTTTTCTGAAAGAAAAATACATTTGCTTTTGCAAGATTGAGAGATGCAAAATTAGATGGCTTTCTCCTGAATAGTCATATGTAGTTATGATGATGATTTTTCTTCTTCATTATTATTATTATTGTTGTTGTTGTTATTATTATTATTATGAGGGGTGTTCAAGTCAACTCGGGACTTTTGATTGTCCAGAAACGCTGGCTTCCCAGGAACTCCTTTAATGGCCAAAACAAATGTCTTGGAGCGAGGTCAGGACAGTGCAGTGTGTATAGTTCCCACATGCAGATGTATCTCTTGCACAACGTTATCCATCTCTTGGTGACAAGTTATCCATAGATTTTTAAGAATTAGGCGTTCCACTCACTGAATGTTCATGTGAACAGCTGCAGTGGGCTCCGAGCCACCTCGGCAGAGATCATCATTCATGGATGTATGGTCTTTTATTTAATATGTAATCATTACAAGTCCCGGTTTGACCTGAACTGCATCATTATTATTATTATTAGCAGTAGTAGTAGTGGTAGTAGTAGTAGTAGTAGTAGTAGTAGTGGCGACCCTGTGGCTTTAAGGTTAGCACTATCATCTTGCACCTACAGGGTCTGGATTTGATTCATGTTCACTCTGTGCGTGTTGGGTTTCCTCCAGGTACTCCGGTTTCCTTCCACCATCCAAAGACATTCCTGTTCCAAAATTGCCCGTAGTGGGTAATGCATGTGTGAAAGTTACCTGGAGGTCCAACCTTACCATAAAATGGGAATAAATACAACGGTCACCATTGGCTTCCACGGTCACTATTTGGACTACAGAGGTTCCTAGATGGATGGGATGGGGTGGTATAAGTTTTACAATGTAAATAAAACATTAATTGTACATTTAAACTACACAGAATACACTATTCACAAAATTAAAAAAAAATGTTATATAAAAAATAACTTTAAAAGATTCTACAATAAAATCTACAATTTATATTCACTGTGACTGATATTTGTAATAAACATTACAATATGTACAATATTATATTGTGATATAACAGAATAATATTACATTAATTATTAAATTAACATGTAAAGATTTATTATTCATAAGGTGATTAATAAAAGCTAACCATGAAATAATAGTGTTTAAAATTGTTGCGTTTATAGTTTTATAACTGTGTTATAACGGTGTTATTACTGCTCCAGAGAAACATCACAGTGCTTGTTTACTCATAATCCATTATTTTTCATTGGGGAAAAACCTGAGCTCTAACAGACTTGACCTGCCTAAGCTCAGGTCATTCGTGTTTAAACTGGGATTAAACTCGATCTCTGGCTGTTTCCTGGTCTCTTCTGCTTCTCTAATGCAATACATTTTAGCATCAGTTAGAAAACATATTCTTTCAGCATTTCCATTGTTATAGGTATAATAAAACCAGCTATTATTATCATGAATTGAAGGTTTGTTGTTTCCTTGCACGCTTTCTGTTGAGCCGAACAAAGCGCTATAAAGGAAACAGCAGCCACAGGGGCCAAATAGTCAACATTCAGTAGAAATAAATAAAAAAAAGAAAAGAAAAAAAGTAAAGAAAGAAAAGAAAAGAAAGCAATTTCAGGCTACCAATCTAGAAGAAAGAAGAGAATGGCGTGATCTTGTTCTTGGCTGTAATTTTCTATCGCGTCTCACCGGGCCAATATAAACAATATCCTGAAGCTAAAGCTGTTTATGCAAATTTCCGACACAAGTTTGAGGTGCACAGGAGGAAATCAGTTTAATGAACAAATGCCTGTGCTATGCTTTCTTTAATTAGTGTGTATGCAGCGATTAGCCTGCACAAGCGCACATTAATTAGAAGCCTTGTTGCCTTTAAAGTAGCGCAGACTTTCATAGCTGCTTTAGTGTTACTGAAATGCCCCAAAACACCACTGGCTTTAAGTGTCTAATGTGTTCACTAGCATAGAGTTATAAAATAAACACGATGTCATTTGGACATGAACTCTACCTATAATTTACATGCGTACGGAGAACACAGAGTTTTGTTGCGGAATTGTTTTAAATCTCTAAATCGATAAAATTACAAATGTTTATTTACTGTTAACATTTAATACATTTGCAAATGATGGTGTAATGTAGGAAATTATGCCTCGGTTCAATATTAGGTTTAATAATTACAATTTGTTCCTCTGACTGCTACAAAGCACCGATACTGATACTGGAGACTTTTTACATAAATCATGGCCACATCAACAATTTGCACCTGCTTTGTAATTTGTCACATCTCCAGTATCCCTGTTTACAGTCAGTATTACAGCTAGTAAAGTTGTGCGTTGAAATCATTTAGGCAATTTAATTCGTTTTTATATTTTCAGATTCCTTGAAAATACTGTATACTACAGCTTTGGCAGAAAATAAAACTACAAATTACAATACGTCTTTTTAATAAAGTACCTTACTTGCAAAATAACCCCTTATGTTAGATTATTGTTTTTTCTTCTTTTGATTTTTATGGTCAGTGGGTGCAACACCACCGCCTACTGGACTGGAGTGCACAGCAGAAGGTCGCTTTGTACGAGACGCAACGCAGGTTTGACGTCCATGTACAATTTCTTACTATTTTCCTACTTTTTAAGAGTCAGGAATAACCCCTAGAGGGTGCCAAAGCGCCTAGAGACTTCCGTTGGTTTTCTGTTTTCTTTGTGTTCTTTCTGTGTAAAACTCCATATCCCAGAATGCACCTCGGGCAGGTGATGGGAGCGCTCACCTGAGCCGAGGCTGCTCATTAGTTTGATTATACATGTTCTTGAGTTTCACCAGTCTAAGTCTTGCATCTGTTTGATTTGGTTTGCTGTTCATTTTGGGATTTGCTCTGTCAAGTTAAGTGGTTTTGTTTGTTTCCCCATGAAGTTCTGTGTATTCTCCTAGCTCCATGTTTCTCCTAGCCTTTTGTTAGCTCCTAGCCTTTTGTTAGCTCCTGGCCCTTTGTTAGCCCTAGCCTTATGTTATCTCTTAGTCTGTTACGTATAGTTTGTCTCCAGTTTGATCTGTCATGTGTTGTTTATTTCCTGGTTAAGTTCCTATTCTGTTTCCCTCGTGTTTGTGTTCATTAAAAGACTTTCACCCACACGTCACCTCTGCATATATGCCTCTCCTTCTACCCACGTACAGCAGCCATTACATTAAGTAGCTTTTAAAACTTCATTTGGTAAGCTATTGAATTGAATCGAAAATTGTAATGCCGAAAAATCGAATTGATTCGACAGTCATCATTACAGTTGTTTATGTATGACTGAAGGCTCTAAATATTCTTACTGTTCTTACATGATTCTTTCTTTACTTTTTATTTATTTTTTTTTTATTTTATTTCTGCCAAATGTTGACTATTTGGCCCCTGTGGCTGCGGGTTTCTTCATAACGCTTTGTTCGGCTCAATAGAAAGCGTGCAAGGAAACAACAAACCTTCAATTCATGATAATAATAGCTGGTTTTATTATACCTATAACAATGAAAATGTAATGCAGGCTTCTGGCTGTTGCAGGAATATACTGTACAAAGTTACCAGAAGAGCTCTGGCGTATTCTCCAGCACACTCAGTAAAACCTAACAGCTGTTTGTTTTTTCATTACAGTACTGTGCAAAGGTCTTGTGTACATACAAAAAAAATGCCATAATCAAGGATGGCTTTAGAAAGATTTCTACATAAAAGAAACTTCTATAAAGGTCACTAAAAGTGTAACGAGGGGACATACGGTACTGTACAAATGTTAACGTATGTTGTTAAGCACGGGAGCCGCAACACAGGACTTAGAAGGGAGAGTTGGGCCGAGGAGTGTTTATTATGGCAGGGAAGAATCGGTTCTCATGAGCACTATGCAGTACGTAGATAAGGACGCTTCTCCGCCTCTTTTATTAACTCTCGCAACTCAAAAGGGGAATATATTAGAATAGTTTTATATCACACACACACACACACACACACACACACACACACACACACGGATCTACTGGGACACAAGTTTTCTTCTATTATATGCAGTATGATGGAGAATCCAGTGACTATAAGTAAATTACCACTTGTATCACTTTTTCACATGAACCTCCTACAAGTATGCACCTCGTGTATTGTTCCGCTACCTTCTTCATAACTCTTTGAGAAAAAAGCCTTTTAGCTGCTCCTGAATCCTGCACCATTTCCTTAACCTCATCATCAGAGGTGAACCTGCGACCACGTAGAACCTTTTAAAATAGATCAAAGACCTGATAGTCTCATGGTGCTGTAAGGAGTGTAATGTGGGAGACGATCAAACCGCGGCTGGTGCAGCGCCGTCACTGGGGATTTGGATTCCAACGGCGCAGCAAGACAACGTTCCTCATCTTTTTGCTGTTTTTCTCTAAGCTTAGCACAGCAGTGGTCAATAATATAGTACCCTTCATGTCACCACAGAAGGTCATCATGAGGAGGGCTGTCGGTTAAATCTCTTCTTTACAGAAGAAGACCGCTCTGTCTTTTTGCTTTCCAGCTCACAGCGACTGCGTAATGTTCAAACTGCCTTTAACTTTTTATACTTTAAGGAATAAGGAATGCGGAGTAACAGATGGCTTATTTAGATACTGATGCATTTTTTAAACACATAAGGATCCCATTACAAAACAGAGAAGTACGCTAGATGGCTAACATTTCCTGCTGTTAAACTTTAATATATTCCCCGAAACACGACCATTTAAAACAATACAAGCCTTTTAAATAGATTCTGCGCGCCTTAGTGTGAAACTGTGTTCAACGGATTGCATGTCAGTGCTGCTCCACCGAGGCACCGTAGCCTTCCCATCAGACGGCTTCTAAAAATAGGTAAATCCCCCTCTCCTCTCCTCTCCTCTCCTTCCTCTTTCACCCTCTTCCTCTCTCTTACCCCTTTCTCTTTCCCCGTCCTTCACAGATTAAAACGGATCCACTTGTTTTCGCCCTCTTCTTTCACTTGGTATTCAATTCGGGGGAAATTCATTGTGCTTTCATCTTTCTGAGGCGCATTTTTGTTCGTACTGTGGCTACTCACCCGCCTTCATTCATAAGCAACAGAGCTCCGGTTGCATGATTAAATTCAGGTCTGCCAATCCATTATGTTTTAATTACAGCATGAAAATTATAATGAAATGCGTTGTGTACAAATGTTTTTTTTTTTTTTTTTTAAATATCTTTCTTTATTACGAGGCTTTACATTCACAACAGTTGCAGGGGTAAAAATGTTGCTTGAGGAAGGCTGATTATTACCCAAGTGTTTTACTTAAGCCTGCTGATGCCTGAGAGATTTAGAAATGAATTCTAGCTACACCTGTACGTAGCTACGTATGGCTATGGTCAGATATTATAAAAGGGATTGATCATTTTGATTTATACATATTTCCTTGGCAACATGATGGTTTAGAGGTTAGCACCGTCGCCTTGCACCTCTAGGTTCCGGGTTCAATTCCCGCCTCAGGTCTATTTGCATGTTCTCCCCATGATTGGTGGGTTTCCTCCTATAGTCCAAAGACATGCAGATTAGGTTGGCGTTCCCAAATTGTCTGTAGAGAGAGTGTGTGACCTGCAATGTATTGGCACCCCATCCAGTGTGTACCTCGCATTGTGCCCTAAGTCTCCTTGGATAAGCTCCAGGCCCCCCATGAACCTGTATAGGAAAAAGCGAATTTTGCTTTTTTGTATACATTATATTTTTATAATTGAAAAGGCTAGTGCAAATCTTTCAGTTGATGATGAGATGTACACTTCAATGAGTATGTGGACACCTGACCATTGTAATTATACAGTAGGTGTCTGTTGGTGTCAAAACCATGGGCATTAACACACAGTTAGTCTTCCTTGCTTTTTTTTTTTTTTTTTTACAATACCCTCCACCTTTCTAGGAAGGCTTTCCAGTAGCTTTTAGAGTCTGGATGTGGGAATTTGTGTTTATTCAGCCACTGGAGCATTACTGAGGTCAGGCAGGAATCATGGTCTAGAAGGCTTGTGACATAGTCATTGTTCCAGTTCATCCCAAAGGTGTTCATTAGGGTTTTTGTGCAAGTGTGTTTCTCCTGGAGCACACTTTGTGCACAGGGGCATTGTCATGCTGAGACAGGTCTGCACCTCTTAGCTCTAATGAAGGGAAATTGTAAAAGTTGAGCATACAAAGACATTCTACAGTATACAAAGGTACAGTATTTCCTACTCAACAGATTGGAGAAAAACACAAATGGGAGTGACGGTCAGGTGTCCAAAACCTTGGCTATTTTTAGTGTATCTGAAATGGATATAAGACTATTACAATAAGTACTCATGGATGTGTTAATTAAAGAATGGGAAACTCTTGATTAGCTTCCTTACCAACCCAGAAATACATAATGGAATTTGAGTGCATTAGTATACAGTACTGAGGGAAATCTTGACGCCGCCCTCATTTCTTCATATTTTGCTTCCAAAGAGCCAGGCTTCCTTATATTTTATTGTAGTCTTAAGGACTCGTACTCCAGACGTCCTGCAGGACATTTTTTGGCTTTCGTTTTTGGCACTTGGCACTTTTCAGAGGAAAGTTTTTGTTTGTTAAGCCACACAGTGACCTATGACTCATTCCATCACGATTCCTCCATTCCAGCATGACCAAGTGAGAAACAGGTGCGGATGACGACAGATGATCAGGCTGGTGATGAGTATACTGGTGATGCTGAATGCTGCGTGCTTGGAACAGACGAGAGGGGAAATGAGGCCGCTGCTGAGGTTCTTACGTAAACATTTTTTAAAAATTGTATTTGAAGACACTTTGCAGCCTTTCACAGTAAAATATTAGTTTCTGTTTCTTGAGTTTAATCTACATCATGTATTTAAATATGTAGAACCAAACTTTTGCAAAGTACTGTACAGTATCTTACCATTTGAGCGACATTTTCTAATGAAAGCTTTTCTCCATTCTTTTATTTTAGAATCATACTGAAGGCATAAGCAAGTAAGGAATAAATTATGACAGATTGTGTTCTTTTAGGAAAATAATTACCACCACAAACCTGATTAGATTCCAAGAATGTAATTAAAGCATTCCGCCTTACTTCCTATCCATTTATAATGTTGTGAAATGACTGCAGAACGAGTTAGCTCCGGTTATCAGCAGCGGTAAACATTCATTCAGACTCTTAACAGGCTTTCAATTGTTCTCTACTGACGATAATAAGTAAAAGAATGCAGCTTGTCCTACACTGACTTTATTATGCTTTATTGTACGGCAGTGGCGGCCGGTCAATACGGGGCGCAGGGGCGCCGCCCCCCTTAAAGTTAGGCAGAGAAGAATGCTCCTTTAACATGTAATTATTTAACATAATAATTATTTATTTTAAAAATGAAATAAAGTCATTTAGTCACAATATTCCGCTGTATTTCTTAATATAATTTATTTGCAATAAAAAAAAAACTAAACTGTATTACGTTCATTTGTGTTGGTGTACGCGGGGCGCCGGACAAACGAGTGTCTATGTAGACACGTAAATCTTTGTAAAGCATGTGACCTGAGGCTGAACTATGATTGGATTTTGTCAAATCATCCTTGGGATGCAGCACTGTGCGCCCTGAACCCGCCCACTTTTGTTCTTAGCGAATCAATATTGTTTTTAAATATTTGGGCTCATGTGATTGGGTCATTCTCAACGAGTCTTTTCCAGCACTTCTTATGGCGAGCGGAGCTGCTGACGTGAGTCATGTGAGTCACGCCTTTATTTTATGCTAGTACAGTAGTAGTGATGCTTAATCACCTGATAAATGGCTATTTACAGGCGAGCATTAAAATTTTAACTTTATTTATTTATTTATTTATTTATTTTTTGCTTTGCAAATGAAATGAAAACAAATGAAATGAAATGATTTTTTTTCTTTTTGCAGCTGTTTTTACTTAACATCCAATTGAAAGATATAACACAGACAATAAATTAAAAAAATAAAAAAACGCTGAGATGGAAAAGGATCACCCCCCTCCACCACCCCCCTCAAAATGATTAGTAAATCCAATCAGGTGAATCTACCCAACTTCTCAATGGCACAAAGAGACATTAGACATTCAACTGTTGTAATTTTGCATGAAAAGCTGGAGCATTTCAGTCCCTGGTAGTGCAACTGAAGCAAACAATCAACTACGGGTGGAAAGGCACTGTCAAAAGATCAGTAGAATAAAGTTGTGCATCAGGAGATGAATACAAAAAAAAAATCAAAGGCTATGATATGACACAGTGATGTCTATTTTTAAGAAGTGAAAGGTATTTGGTACATCCCTGGGTCGGGACATCGCTCCAAGCTGGATGAAAAGAGCAAAGAGGGAAGAGAGGCTCCCATGAGGCCTACAGCAACTCTGAAGCAGTTGCAGGAATTTGTCATTGTGTGAGCGTGACAACAATATTACAAATTCTCCACAAATATGGCTTTTTACACATTTGTGTAATTGGTGTTGTTGGGGGGGGGGGCTGCTGCTAGAAGAAAAAACACTCCTCAAGAAAGGCTTTGCAGGAATGCAGGTGGTTAAATGAGACTAAAATGTAATTATTTGTTATGTCTGCCTGGAATCCGATACAGCAACACCATTACTACAGTTAATCATGGAGGCGGCAATATCCTGTTTTGGGGTTTTTCTCTGCAGCAAGGATTGGAGGATAGGAGAAAAATGGGAGAAAATTTTTCATCAAATTCTTGAGGAAAATCTGTTACCCTCTGCCAGAAAGTTGTCAATGGGGAGAAGGTTTACTTTCCAACATGGCAATGGCCCAAAAAACATAGCAAAACTGACCACACAGTGGTTGAAGCAGAAAAACGTAAATGTCCTTGCATGGCCCAGACTTAAACCCCATTAAAAATATATGGAATGACTTGAAGACTGCAGTCCATTAACGGTCACCATCAACTTTAACTCAGCTTGAGCAGTTCCTCAAAGAAAAGTGGAGTAAATATTGCAACGTCTAGATGTGCAACGCGTGAGAAGGTGACTAGCTTCACCTGATTGAGTTTACAAGTCATTTTTAGAAGGAGCTGATCCTTTTCCAAATCGGTGATTCTGCTTTTTATTTTTTCTAATATGTCAGTGTTGTGTCTTTTACGTGGATGTTAAAAGTTGCACTGAATAAATACAACTGCATAAAACAAAAGTTTTAGTGTCTATCTTCATTTCAGGCTGCAAAGCAAAATGAATATAGACACTATACAATTTGATTATTTTAAAGAGTCTGATCTTTTTTATGCACACTCTATAGTAGTTTCAACAAGAAAAGTTATATGAGATTGCTAATGAAGATTCCAAAGACAGCAGTGGCAAATAAAAACTCGTTGAGACGACATGACGAAGGAACGTCAGGATGCAGTATACAGGTCGAGTTGTGACAACAAAAAGCATTAAATGTGCTGAAAGGATGTTCGGTATAAGCAGATTGTGAATCATTAGATAAGCACTGATATGGTTTTTTTTTATTCAATAGATGCAGAAGTCAATATGTCTGGAAATATCCATTTWAATTTTTTTTCTTGAGTTTTACTTGTTTAAATCGTGATATGCTACACTAGCAGAGTTGGGTATAACGCGTTACTGTGTAACCTACGTAGGGAGCCTACAGAGTGAGCGAGGAGCGACAACAGGTTGAGGCGCACGACCATCACAGGAGCACGCCTGACAGATGTTTTCAAAGTAACTTGAAAGTAACATAATTAATAATCTGATTACTTTTTACATGTAATAATCAGTAATGTAATCAAATTACAATTTTAAAGTAGTCATTACTAAATTGTAGTAGATTACATTTTTTGAGTAACTTCCTACACGAGTGAGTGAGGGGGCCTGGAGCCTATCCCAGGAGACTTGGGGCACATGGCAGGGTACACCCTGGTGCACAGACACACACACACATACACTCACTCATTCACACACTACGGACAATTTGGGAACGCCAATTAGCCTAACCTGCATGTCTTTGGACTGTGGGAGGAAACCGGAGTACCCGGAGGAAACCCACCAAGCACGGGGAGAACATGCAAACTCCATGCACACAGAGACGGGAATCGAGCCTGGCCGGAGATCGAACCCGGACGGTGCAAGGCGACAGTGCTAACCACTACACCACCGTGCCGCTATAAGGAATCAGTAATTATTATTATTATTATTATTATTATTTTGTGTATATAAAATCGCCATTTCAGGAAGATGATATGCTCATACCTCTTGAACATTTCAACATTTTGTCATGTCACAATGCATTTCATTGAGATTTTATGTGATAGAACAACACAAAGTGGAACATAATTGTGAAGTAGAAGGTAAATGATGATGAAAATGTTTTTTAAAATGTTCTACAAATAAAAATGAAAAGTGTGGCATGCATTTGTATTTGTAGTCAGCCCGCTTTACTCTGATACCCCTAACTAACATCCAGTGGAACCACTCGCCTTCATAAGTCACCTAATCAGTAATCAGTCCAGCTGTGTGTCATTTAATCTCGGTATAAGTACAACTGTTCTGAGGTTTGTTATAGATCAAACAGCATCATGAAGCCCAAGGAACACACCAGACAGGTCAGGGATAGTGAAGTGTTACTAAGAGAATTTTAAAGGTGGATTAGGTTATAACAAATATCCCAAGCTTTGAACATTTCATGGGGCACCGTTCAATTCATCAGCTGAAAATGGAAAGAGTATGGCACAACTGCAAATCTGCCAAGGCATGGTCATCCACCTAAACGTACAGGCCGGCCAAGGAGAGCATTAATCAGAGAAGCGGCCAAGAGGCTCATGGTAACTCTGGAGGAGCTGCAGAGATCCACAGCTCAGGTTATCAGACTATTAGTCGTGCACGCCACAAAGCTGGACTTTATGGAAGAAAGGCATTGTTGAAAGAAAGCCACAAGAAGTCCAGTTTGAAATGTGCAAAAAGCCATGTGGAAGAAGGTGCTCTCAGATGTGAGAGTCAGATGAAGCTAAATGCAAAAAGGCTATGAGTGGCAGAAAACAAAGACTGTGCATGGTGGTGGCAGCATCAGGGACAGGGAAGCTGGTCAGAGTTGACGTGATGATGGATGAAGACAAATACAGGGTAATCTTAGAAGAAAACCTGTTAGTGAAGCGGAGATTCCCCTTCAAGCAGGATAATGTGCAAAGATACTGTATGCAAAGCTTGCAGTGGG
>QMIH01000512.1:347406-381017 GCA_003987875.1 Clarias batrachus
ATACATTTATGTTTGTGGTTGTGGAAAACATCAAGAAGTATATAAGGACCTGTATCATATAAGATGTAAAAAAAAAAAAAAGAGGTAAAACATTAAACTCTATAGGTGTAAGGCTGGGATTCTGTGCAGCACCCTATCAAATCTTTCAGAACACTCCATCGGTGCAGCATACAGATAGACACTCTCTCTCTCTCCCCCCAAAAACTATAATGTACAGGATGATTTTGTGCGCAAAGAGTCCAATCAGATTAGTGCTTGCACCCCCTCTATTTCTTAAACAGCACCACATTATCAGGAAACAGTCCTCCAGTCTCTCCTTTTCTCCCAAAGTATTAAAAAAAAAAAAAAAACTCAGCTCTTTTTATATTGCCGTCACAAAAGCCTCTCAGTTCGACAAAACCTTTCCATCAAGCTTGACTCATTATCGCCACTACATGACAGTCCACCAGCACCAATCAATTGTTCAGTTGACTTAGCAGACCACATCACATTGATTTTGTCTGCACAACATCAGATCACACTGTATCACCAAGCGCAGCACAGGCTCCTGCCATCTCAAAGCATTACAATTACAATTCTACCTAATGGGTATTTTTAATCCACTGCACATGGTATCACTAGGATCGCTGGCTTCCTTTAAATAGGAGATACTTCGCATGTTATACAGTACATGTTTTTTCACATTTTTATATTTCCACATGTGACTTTTTTTTTTTTACCTAATAATTTTTTTGTGTGTGATTTTTATTGTTTTTATTATTTATATGTGTGATTCATGTATTTCCATATGATTTCATTTGACACATGAATCATTTTCCTTTCATGCCTGTGTCTTTGTTTATCCACATGAGATACCGATCTATTGATATACACGTTCGAGTCAAACCGAGACTGGTAATGAAACTCTGGTGAATGAAGGTGTAAAACGTATAAATGTTTACAGAAGACTTCTAGCGCAGTACGGTGATGAGAAAGTATTTGAACTGTGCAAACATTTTAAATAAGGCTGTACATCTGTGAATGATGATACTGGACGAGGTGGTTTGGAGCTCAGTGCAGTCGTTCCTGTGAACATTCATCAAGCGAAATGCCCAATCCTTGAAAATATAAACACAATCATCCAGAAACACCACTTGCACATTACAGGAACTCGTACAGTTCTGACCTCGCTCCAAGCCATTTCCACATGTTTATACCATTAAAGGAGTTCCTGGGAGGCCGGCGTGCCAGACATGAAGCAGGCAGTTCGATCATGGTTCGAAGGCAACTTTTTACCTAGATGGGATCTAGCACTAGTGAAACACTGGGATAAGTGCATTAGTGTAGCAGGGGATTTTATATATCTGATATTCTGCACACTCAAAAGTCCCGGTTTGACTTGAACGACAGACGATTTTGATTTTTTTGCAGTTTGTGAACATAATTGCTTTTGTTTAACATGTTCAATTGCCCCATGTGTTTGTATTTATCACATGCTATTTTCATGATACATGATCAATGACGTTTTCAAAAGATAACATGATGCCAGTATCTTCACATTCATGTAAAAACATGGGGGAAAAAAAGATCATCATGCAAAGTGTATGTGATTTTTCAAGAAGTCATAGGCTTCTAGCTCGGCTTTGTGATTCCCTCTTTTACCCCCCCCCCCCCCTTCCCCTCTCTCAGTTTTAAATTACATTTCTTTAAAAATTGGCTAAATTGTCTACTCGGAGCCCTTGGAGCAATTCCATCTTTCCTTTATGGCAAGACTGTTCCAGTCGATAATCTAAAAAGCTTCAGGTCTGTGGATGTTACGCAGAACCTCTCTTCCCCTGTCTGCCACCGCTGTCTTCACAAAGTTCTTTATACTTGCAAATCGAGTGATCAATACCATTTCACCTACCCGCATGGAGCCTATTCTCATCCAGTCTGAGAATCGTACCTGGTGAGACCTGGAGGAATCTCTCGTGGTTCTGAGACGGTGGAACAAACTGATTCCTTTCTCTGTTGTAGTTCTCCAATGTATTGGAAATCAGATGTATGAAAGTATTTAAGTATTTTTGTGGATACCTGTAGATCAGACATCTCTCGCTCTCTCTCTCTATCACGTTGATGCATTTTCTGAACTTACACACCTGATACAAAAAGGAGGTTGATTATTTTTTTCTCTTTGTTTTTCCTTCAGACAAACACCTTTTCCATCCCTTTAGCTCATTCCTTTCTTCCTATAATAGTATGCTTTCAGGAACTACAATACAAAGTTTCAAGTTTTCTACAAAGACACGGATGAGACGAGAACTCTTCTTACCTGCTGGAGAAGTTGTTCACTTTGTAGTCGTTTCCCACACGATCTCTCTAAATGCAAGTTTCTATTTCAATCATCACTTTTCCTGCAGGTGATTAAACCCGGTTGATCTTCACGCGATCCCGTCCCGATGCTCACACTTTTTTTTAAAACCCTAAACCTGCAGATCTTTCCCTCCCACCCTTGTTCTTCTCCCTTGTCCCTTCCTCTGTACTGCGATTCCCGTCTCTGCTTCCTTCTCCGGTCGTCCAAGCAACAGCTTTGCAGCGTGTAAGAATGTGCTCCTGAAGCTCTCTGTGTGTGTGTGTGGTAATGTGTGTGCTCTCTCTCTCTCTCTCTCTCTGTCTCTCAGTTCCTCTTTCTGTCTCTCACTGGCTTGTTCAAGCTCCTATCCAGGCATCCAGACTACCCGCAGATGATGGGAGGAGAAAAGAAACACACACACACTCTAAACACAGGAAGAGGATGAATCCCATCATCAAGCTTCCACATCTCTGTATACAAATGAATCTTCTATATTTACTCGACATTTGGTTGAAACGTTGTGAACCGTTTTAAGGTTTTACCGAAGGATATGTTTGGTACCCCCCTTCTTTATAGGAAATGATGGTTTAGTCGAGATTAAGAGAGAGAGAGAGAGAGAGAGAGAGAAGAGAGGTTTGGAGTGATAGCTGAACTGGAATAGGCTGATTGGATATGAAAAAAAAGGAAACTTGTTAATCTTAATAACAAAATAGTTGGCATGGGATGGTAATTGGAAACGTATTGTAAAATTAGGATTCTGCTGTTGCAAAAAATAAATTACAATTAGATTATGGAAAACTGATACAAAATTAGAATGTAATAATCTCACAGAGATTCTAAAGCCCATTACCCAGTTACTACCACATGCTTGCACACACACACACACACACACACACACACACACACACACACACACACACACACACACACACACACACACACACACACACACACACACACACACACACCCCAAATCCATCATGATGCTAAATGGCAGTCTCTCAGATAAGGCTGACATTTAGATCCCTGCTGGCTTTTTCAATTAAAGAGACTGACATTATGTACAAGAGGAGGACTGCAGAGGCTGTCAGCCTCGCTCTCTCTCTCTCTCTCTCTCTCTCTCTCTCGCTCTCTCTCTCTCTCTCTCATATACACACACACACCTACCGTAATACACCAAGTCCCCAAAAGACTAAAACCCCTCTTATAGACTCGCTACTTAATTTTAACCTTGGCATTCAGTGGGTTTCTTTGGTGCCCGAGTGGATTGCAGTGCATCAGTCTATAACGTTCGACCCAGTTCAGAAATCGTAATCTAACTTTTATACTAGTTTTATTATGTTCTCGGAATCAAAAGAAAATAGGGAAATGTGTGATAAAATATGTATCAATCAGAATTGTCCCTGATGAGCAAGCCAGGGGCAACAGTGGGAAGGAAAAACTCCCAGAGAATTCTGAATAGGAAGAAACATTGACAGGAATCAGACTCAACAGGGAACCCATTCTCATTTGGGTGAAACGAATGGCAAGAACAGTTTTGGCCTCGGATCTGACCAGTATCTGGTGACCAGGCCACAATGTGGACCTTACTGGCTCCTGGTGACCAGGACACAATGTGGCCCTGACTGCCTCGTTGTGACCAGGACACAGTGGCCCTGACTAGTATTTGGTGACCAGGTCAGGGTTTAGAACTGACTGACTCATGTTGATAAGGCCACAATGTAGACCTGACTTGCTCGTAGTCATCAGGCCACGGTGTAGACCCGACTGGCTTTTGGTGAACAGACAACAATGTACACCTTACTGACTCGTAGTGATCAGGTAATGATGTAGACCAGACTGGCTTGTAGTGATCAGGTCATGGTGTAGGCCAGACTGTCTTGTGTTGATCAGGCCATCATGTAGCCCTGATTGGCTTTTGTTAATTAGGCTACGCTGTAGAACTGACTGGTTTGTGTTGATCAGGCCATGATGTAGATCTGACTGGCTCGTAGTGATCACGTATTGATCAGGCCATGGTGTAGACTAGACTGGCTTGCGGTGATCAGGCTACAATGTAGACCAGACTGACTCATAGTGATCAGGCCATGGTGTAGACCTGACTGGCTCGTGTTGATTGGGCCATGTTATATTCTTGACTGGTTTGTGTTGATCAGGCCATGATGTAGATCTGACTGGCTTGTGGTGATCACGTATTGATCAGGCCATGGTGTAGACTAGACTGGCTTGTGGTGATCAGGCTACAATGTAGACCAGACAATATTCTGGTGATTAGGCCACAGACCTGACTGGCTCGTGTTGATCAGGCCATGGTGTAGACCTGCTTGGCTTGTGGTGATCAAGCTACAATGTAGACCTCACTGGCTCATGTTGATCGGGCCATGATGTAGACCAGACTCCCTTGTGGTGATTAGGCTACAATGTAGACCTGACTGGCTTTGGTTAATCAGGCCATGGTGTAGACCAGACTTGCTTGTGGTGATCAGGCCACTGTGTATATCTGACTGGCTTCTGGTGTTCTGGCCATGTTGTAATAATGATTTGCACCTGGTCATATAAAATCCTGAAGTTCAAGATTTATTTGTGGAAAAGAAAAGCCAGAGTGGCAAAGCATAAAAATGCTATTAGGACTGGTAATGTCTAATATCCATTGGCACAGCTTTATAAGGAAACAAATAAAACTCCCTGAACGTATTTGGAATAGAACGTATACCAAGTCTATTAAGAGATGGTGATATATTATAAAAACTATTGCAGAGAAAACAATTTGGACATTCAGTGAAGTCTGCTCAATATCCAGGTATAAAAGGAGAACTGATTTCTCTTTCTCTTTTTTATTTGGTAAAATTGCGTTATGGCGTGGCCTATTGTATTCTTGGTTTCCTCTTTAGGTCATTATGACAGTTTATGTAGTTTTCAACTTATTTTATGCTGCTAAAAATATCTTTTCTTAAATCTTCGACCAGTTTGAGTTTTACTCATGACTCTTTGACAAGCTGTAATCACAGGTCAGTTACTTCACACTGATGAAGGCATGTTTAAATAGTGTTTTCAGACGTAAAAGTTTTTTTTTTCCACCAGTAAAAAGTACGAGATCATCTTCCCACTGATAATCAGTGATAGTAATTATTTACACATACTGTAAGCAGCTTCTCACTGCAGCTCATTTTATAACTGAATAAATAACCCAAGAAATTCACCATGGATGAAAAATTCAGCTGAATAAGTTTTTCAAGCGAGAACAAGAGTTAGTGAGAGTCAACTGGGACACACTATGGGCAGAGTATAATTAAAAGAACGGAAAGAAAAGATCTTGTAACAGCCTTGAGTGGTCACGTTTGCAGGAACATGCTCAATTATTTATGTGTGATCTAATCGATGTATGAATCCAGTAAGTCATATTTTCTCATAATTCGATTTCATATGCGTAGATGTGGTTCGCTTGTGTTGATGCGATGCCTATTCACAGAGGAAAGAAGCTGCCTAATAAATATGTAAGAAATGATGCCAATCAATGTTAATTCAGAAAGCTGAGAGCTATTCATATTGACAGATTTCTAAGGGAAAAAACAGGCTGCGAGGGTCAGAAACATGGATGTTTGCCATAATAATGGGAGCTAATGGAGAAATTTAATTGATATCCTGGAACTGATTTTCATTCAGTTTCCTAATATCAATAAGTAAGTTTTTGTTTGCTGTTAGAGCAGCCAGAAAAGCAGGATTGAGTTAATAAGTAAAAGGAGCCTAGCTCCTGGAGAAGAAGCATGCATCTGCTGTAATATTAGGCAGTATGTGAACAGACAACATACCACACATAGCTAAATGAGTTCATCAGCAATTTCAGCTCAAGATCTTGATGAGGTGAATGAAGTCCCTCATCAAGGGAAAGAGGAGGGAAAGGAACATTAAGTTGTGCAAAAGCTTGGCCCTTCAAATTATGAATAATGGCATGCAGGCGTCTCTCTAATTTGATTTAGTCAGGATGGTCTCTTGAGTGTTTCTGCACTGCCAGTAAGAACTGCATTTATTTGCTAGTGTGTGTCATGTGCATGGATTTTATCTTGGCACATTTGGAGCAGTTTATCAGGAGAGCGATAACATATCCTGAGAAATACAGGCAGAACATGATTGAAGAGAATGTAAGTGCACTTTAAGCGTTTGCTGTCAGATTTTATTGGATATAAACCTGTCAGACGGTTCTATTACATTGAATTATGGATTTCGGAATATATAATCATAATTATATGGATTACCCATATAATTGTGCAAGACATATAATTAAGCGATATCACACGAGAGGGAGTGCTGCTGTACTGAATATCAACAGCTGATATTCAGTATAATAGAACGACCTTGAGTGCGGTCTTGCTTTTAGACCACAGTTCCACAACTGCCGTTTATTATCATGGGATTAGGATTTGTTTGTTTATTTAACCAGTTATTTTGCTCCACCAACACACACCCTTATACAAACTAACTAACGTCGACTGGTAGAGCTGCAACTGACCAACAGAGCATTCGCGTAATTAACAGGGGTAAAAGTAGTCTTATACTCTTACTGGTACTATGTAGCCAAAAGGTGTGGAAAATAAACCATGGAGGTGGTGGACAGTCCTGTACATCTCATACGTTTCTCTTTATATTTCCACTTATTCCAGTTTAGATTAGTTTATGATTAGGGGATCAGGGGGTGGATTCCCAAATAATGTTAAATGGAAATCTAGTGCACTATGTAGTGTACAATCCCTTGTTCCAGACACATTCCCTTGATCAGGAGTTGGAGATGGTTTTGGGATTCATCATTGTAGCTCACGTTAACCAGGACCGGGACAACATGGACAATTTAGAAGCAATTCAGAATATCACCCACTCATCATCTATACCGCTTAATCCTGTATTCAGGGTCACGGGGAGCCTGGAGCCTATCCCAGGAGACTTAGGGCACATGGCAGGGTACACCCTGGACAGGACGCCAATCCATCGCAGGGAACAGACACACACTCACTCATTCACACACTACGGGCAATTTGTGAACAAATTAGCCAAACCTACATGTCTTTGGAATGTGGGAGAAACATGCAAACTCCATGCACCCAGAGATGGGAATAGAGCCTGGCCGGGGATCGAACCCGGACGGTGCAAGGCGACAGTGCTAACCACTACGCCACCGTGCCGCCACCAATTCAGAACATATTAGAAGCAATTACTAAGGGGAGGACATGTTGTTCAATATGATATTGAACAACATGTTCTTTTTTTTTTATTATAAGATCTGATTTTGAATGTGGGTTTTGGCAGGCAGCTGCTCTCTCCTCAGTACTGCAAACTGTACAGAGCTACTTTCACCCATGCTGCGACCGACAGTTAGCGTAAATAACGACTATGATGCAGAGTGATACAAATACAGCTGTTAATCATCCCAGTGCTGGTACGTACTGTATACTCTATATCAGCACCAGTGTAATGGCTCTTGTCCAATCAGATGACTTTGTCAGAACTGTTGTACACATTAAAATTTCACATGCTTTAAGGAAATATGTATACAGTTCCATTAAAGGAAATATTGTGCGTGCAACTCTTTTCATGACCAAAAGCAGTTAAATACTTCCTCTTGCTCAAATTTGTTTCCTTTTAAAAAATGCTTTCATGTTTTAACGTACATAAGTTGTGTACAAAAAAGGTAAACTTATATTACATGCGCAGGCATCTAGAAATGTCTTTCCTGCATATCAATTTATACTTACAAAATCTCTACTGCTGTAATTCTTTTTTTTTCCTATTTTTTTTTTTAGCAAAGTCATTTGAGATTGCCTAGCATTGCTCCGAGATTTCCCTGACATGAAAATCATGACTCTGTTACACCTGCACTGCTGTATTTACTTAGAACGATTCCCATTTATCCACAAAATGACTCTACTGGTTCTTCGGTATTTCCCTCTCTGTGTCTCTAAAAGCGTAATGTCCTTCTCTGCATACACTTTCCCCCCCCCAGTAGCCTCTTTCATTTCTTCTCCCATGCCTTCTTTTAAAAAGCATAAACAAGTCGAACAAATCTTTCTGAAACATTTGACCAGTAAGATCATTTCATTCCTTCAATTTCTGCCTGATTTGTTCGTGTGTCAGCAGGCTGAGGAGAATTCTGTATACCCAGCCACAGACTCCAGCACCTCCTGGTGGGTCTCCAGAGGTTTCCGAACCATCTGTACAAAATAATCTCTTTAAGTCTTGGGTCTACCCTAGAGTCTGCATCCAGTGGGATATCCCTGTGCTATGATCTGATCCTACTGAGCTGTCCACAGAACTATAACTACAGTAGCTGCTCTGCTTACTCTTCTCTGGGATTCTTCTGGAATTTCATGCTCCTCGTCACATCATTTACATTTACCTTTGAGCATTTGGTAGAAGCTATGAAGCTTTGAAGTTTATGTTACTGCTTAAGGATATAGATCCTTAAACTGGTTACTAGGCTACTAACTAACTAAGTACCATCAGTTAAACACAGCTGGGAAGGGTTTTTTTTTAATCCAAATATCTAAGAAACAGCCAGTTGTATTGCTCGGCTGTACCGACGTCTAGAGGAAGTTCATTCCACCACCTACAGTATGTGTCAGAACAGAAATCAGTCTATATGCATGTCTTCCTCGATCCCTGAGAAATGGTGGGACCAGTCGAGCAGTGCTGCAGGATCGGTGGGAGCGTGATGTGGTGCAGGCTGTAATATCAGAAACATTAAGCAGAGCAACCCTGCAACCTTGTTTCTTCCTCCTGAATTTGTAAACAGGTATTCTTTTGTTCATTACCCACAACTTACTGTGTGGCCATAATTTAGTTGAATCCTAACATATCACATTTCATGCTTTCCAAAAAAGCGTCAGCTAATCTGCAGCAACACTCACCCTATCGGTAGCCACATGGCATCAGGTTTCCTGTTTTCCATCATAACAACTATAACTTGTAAATAAGGTGGCTTTTGAAAACCTAGCCGAGAAGGTAATTCTTGTGGAAAACCATGGCTATGTTATTTATGTCTACTTATCCATTGTATTACATGCTAGCATGACTGTACTGTCCTGGGTATGGTGATCTGTAAATATCCAGAACTTTGGAAGTATTACTGAAGTTGTCAATGATGGATAGTGAGTAATGTAAGGCTACTATACTTGGGTCACATTCAATGGACAAGACGTCTTTCTGGCAAATGTTGCTTTTAGATCAAATATACAGTGGAACCTTGGATTGCGAGTAACATGGTTTACGAGTGTTCCGCAAGACGAGCAAAGATTTTAATAAATTTTGATTTAAAAAACAAGCAAGTGTTGGTTTACGAGTGCCGAGTATCATGTATCATGCATGGGCCTCTAATTTTGACACTGAGCATCACTCTTGCGCTGCGGAATTGTGAGTAATCGTCTCCTCTGCTCCCCTGGGTGTTAGTGCTCGTCTCTTACTGGTATAATCAACATCTCCCTCTGTGTTTCAGCGTCTACTATGTGTGTGCATGCACGTAATTTGACACCGACACACACACACACACACACACACACACACACGGACACACACGCTTTTCACCCCCCCCCCCCCCCNCCCCCCCCCTCCCCGGCTTCACTCTCGCACACAGAAACTCAGCTCTGTCCCGATTCTTTTCAAAGGTAAGGTGCTGGTTCATTTGTTTGTTTTTTTTACTTTACAGCAGTGATTCCGTTAGTATGCGCCCATACCAGTGTCATTAGAGAGATTTATTTTTTTCCAGTTAAAACACTGCTTCCATTGTGTGTGTGTGTTTGTTGTGAAACTTAAAAATTGATTCCGTTAGTATGCGCTCACGCCAGTGTCAGAGAGATTTGATATACGAGTATTTTGGAATACGAGCCCACTTCCGGAATGAATTATGCTCGTAATCCAAGGTTCCACTGTATATACATTCATTAACCTCTATTTCAATTTGTTTTGATTTGTTTGGTCAAATGGAACTAAAATTACATTGCCTGGTAAAAAACTCTGATTACAGAACACAGTGTGTTGTGCCAGTTTATATATGAACCACAATTTCACAATTTGAGTCCTGGAATACGTCTGTGTCATCAGAGAGGTGGAACAAACTCCATTATTGTGATACACTGGTCATTCAGTACATTCAGGACATCAGCTGACTTAATTTTATTGCCACATAACATTGCTGACCCTAGACCTGACCAACAACACTGCCTCTAGAGAGGCTTGTACTGTACTGTGGCAACTATGCATGATAAGTCAAATGTCCAATCATTATACATTATATGGACAAATGTATTCGGCCAAACCTGTTAATTATTAAATGCATGTGTTGCAATCAGGTCCCTTATCCCAAGTGAAAGACAATCTTAATGCTTCAGCAGACTAAGACATCTTGGACAATGCTACAGTATGCTTCCAAATTTGTTGCAGCAGTTTGGGGAAGACCATTGCCTTTTCCAACATGACTGTGCCCCAGAGCACAAAGCAAGGATTATAAAGACATGGTTTAATGAGTTCGGTGTGAAAGAATGTGACTGGCCCTAACATAGAGCCCTGACCTCAACCGCATCAAGCACCTTTGGGTTGAACTGGAACAGGGATTGTGAGCCAGGCCTTCACGTCCAACAACAGTGCCTGACCTCAAATTCCCACAGAAACCTTCCAAGTAGAGTGGAAGCTAGTGGAAGTGGACCAACTCCATTTTGAAGTACTGTATATGTATTTGGAAACAATGACATTGCAGGTTTGTCCAAATACGTTTGTCCATCTGGCAAATAAAATTCATTTTTGCCCTCATGTAGTCTCTCCTGCAAGTGAGTTTTCTCATGACAACACAGCTGTTTATCCCCAGTCATTTGAGTTCTCGTCACATCGTGTGTGTGGAAACCAGTTGGGAAACCCAGTATAGGATCTAACCAATGACTGAAACTTAAACACTTTTGTACTGTAAGTCTGCCAAGTGCCGAAATGGAAATGGAAATGGAAACGCTCTTCCTTTCACTATTAACCACAGCTGTAAATTCTACCGTTGTTGTTTTTTTTATGGTGCAACTTCACCAAGTGTATAAGTGCTCTCCAATCACGGTCATACTTCCAGCTTTAATAATGCTTTGAACAGGTCTTAACTCAATGTCAGTAATTTTAATGTTCTTTGCTTGATGCAGGCCAATAATTTGACCCTTGTGAAATAGCAGCGTTTTTTTTTTTAAGCCTAAACATGCTGTCACTGCAGGCTATTGAGTCAGAGCTTGTTAAAGAGTGGAATTTAGACCATTGGTTTGGGTTCTTTCTTTCTTTTCACCTCACAGTCACCTAAGGTTAGATGGCCTTCTTTATAATCACAGAGGTGACATGATTGCTCAGTGGATGTGGATGGCGGGAATTATGTGAATTCTTTTGTCACTGTTGTGTTTTGGGGTGAGCGGTCACCCATCTCTTTTTGCCTCTGGCTTCTTTTGAAGTTTTCATCCTGAGGAAATTCTCACCTTTGCCTTTGGTCTTTGCATTTGGGGTCTAACTGCATGTCTGGAAATCTCTACAACTGATTCGTGCCAATGCCGACTGTTAAAAGTGAATTGAGTTGAAGTGAACTGATCTCGGCACCAAGGGCTTTAAAAGTATCCAAAACTTGAGTCTGGGGACGACGTGTTACATAATTACATTAAATAGCATTATCAAGTGCAACACCTTTCTCATTACACCAGGCAATAATCTCATTTACATCCATATTGGACAAGTGACTCTTAAGCTGTGCATAATTGAATGAGAAAAGAAACACGCACACACACACACACATGCTCGACTTACAATGCATTATAGAAACTTTCAGGCAGCACAATGGTTTAAAGATAAAAAATGACTACTTACTCTTTTAACATCTTGCTACTTACTGTCTCAGGAGCTACTTCCATTTATATTTTTTTATGCATTAGTGCCAAAGGCTGGTGTTTTGAAGTGCTGACAAAGTGTTTCTATAGCATCACCAGCTCTGTGCTGTGCCCTTGCGAGAAAGACGTCTTTGATGATGAGAGTTCCTCGCTGCCAGGGATTCAAAGCTGTTGGCAAGGTTTTTATCATGTCAATCATTCTGCAGCACTCAACTAGAGAAGCCAAGCTTCGCACAGATTAGGACTGCTGGCCTGAGTGCTGCTTAAATGCATTTCAACACGTCCTGCCCTGAGATCCCGCATGCGAACCTGCGCAAACCCGACATGAATAATATGTGATTAGTAGAACAACTCAATGGAACGGGATAGAATAAATGAATTGTATAAACATGTGTTTGTAAAAACAAAATAAAAAAATGTTTAAAATGCAAAAAAGAAAAAAAAATATAAGAGTAAATGAGTCATGTCAAAGGATCATGTGGGGAAAAAAAAGTACCATGAAAATAAAAAGTTGTTCAAGTCAAACTGGGACTTTTGATTATGCAGAATAACAGAACACAGTTATGAGAGTAGAAACTCCCTTTTCCCCTTATATAACCCCCTGCTGCATTAATGCACTTACAGTGCCTACCTAAACTGACAGGCCGGGCGAGGAGACCATTAATCAGAGAGGCAGCCAAGAGGCCCATGGTAACTCTTGAAAGCCATAAGAAGAAAGCAATAAGAAGTCCAATTTGCAGGTTACGACAAGCCATGTGGAACTACAAACGGGACTTCTTATGGCTTTCTTTCAACAATGCCTTTTTTCTTGCTAATTTTCCATAAAGGCCAGTTTTGTGGAGTGCACGACTAATAGTTATCCTGTGGACAGATTCTCCCACCTGAGCTGTGGATCTCTGCAGCTCCTCCAGAGTTACCATGAGCCTCTTGGCTGCTTCTCTGATTAATGCTCTCCTTGCCTGGCCTGTCAGTTTAGGTGGACGGCCATGTCTTGGTAGGTTTGCAGTCCTTCCATACTCTTTCCATTTTTTGGGTGATGGGTTGATCCGTGCTCCATAAGATGCTCAAAACCTGGGATATTTTTTAAAATAATCTAACCCTGCTTTAAACTTCTCTACAACTTTATCCCTGACCTGTCTGGTGTGTTCCTAGGGCTTCATGATGCTGTTTGTTCATTATGTTCTCTAACAAACCTCTGGAGGCTTCACAGAACAGCTGTATTTACTGTATACTGAGATTAGATTACATACTGTACAGGTGGACTCACTTCTGAAGATAATTGGTTCCACTACATTTTAGTTTTTTTTTTTGTTTTGTTTTTTAATAAAAACATTTTGAAAAACTTTATCCTTCAACTTTACAATGATGTGACACTTTGTGTTGGTCTGTCACATCAAATCCCAATGAAATACATTTACGCCTGCCAAAATGTGGAAAAGTTCAAAGAGATATGAATAATTTTGCAAGGCACTTATCCCAAGGTTTTACTGATGCTTGGATACCATCAAGGTAGAAAGTTTTCTCAGTACACCAGAGAAAACTGTATGTTTCAGACATACAGTACTGTATGTCTGAAACGCCGGCCTCCCAGGAACTCAATGAACTTAATGGCTCAAATATGGGGACATGGCTTGTTCCTGTAATCTTGGTGAATAATTGTGTGATATCTGGCAACAAGTTGTCTGTTGAGTTTCAAAGATCAGGCATTCCGGCACTCTGACTCTTCATTCACAGACATACGACCTTCTTCATAGCACTAAGTCTTTTACTGCGGCTAAGAGTCTCATCACTGCAGTGTGCTTGATAATCTTTATTCATGAGAAATTTAATCACAAGCCCTGCTTTGACTTGAGTGCCCCTTGTATTATGGTTAAAAAAAAAAAAAAAAAAGTTAAAAAATACTGATGAACAATTAACTTTGTCAAAAAAATATTTAACCACAGAAGAATATAAATGAATCATGAAAATAACTGGACAATGTGAGAGAAGCACATGCAAAAATGAAATGAATGATGCATTCAAATTAATAATGTGTGAAAAAGTTATGTGAAAATAAACTAAACGTGAAAAATAATGTTGGCTAAAAAGATATGTGTGAATTTCCTGTTTTCCATATGAAAGGAGTTCTCTGATTGGCTGTTCAAATTAAAGACTCATCTTTGGCACCCTGTAGGTTATTTTGGATACGCCCATGTGTGAAATATATCTTTAAGAAATTCATAAATGTACGAAAAGCCCCTGACTATTTCTGTTTTCGTCTAATCAGAGGAATAAGAACCCTCCTGCATGCTGTGAGTCATTTCTGAATCAGATTCCTCCAGCAATCGTCTTGTTTACAGTCACGCTGCAGTGCTGTTCTTCTCATAGACGAGGCGGCGGGATAAGAAGATATTCGTTTTCAATAAGGCGTCTCATTAAGTACCAAAACACGATCCTGAAACTCATCAGGTGTGAGACTAATTTGATTTCTACCAAGAACAACACTGAATCTGCTCTGTTTGATGTATAGCAGAAGTGGGGATCGTGTACAATTGGAAAGAAATGGCTTTACCATTAGGTGCACACCTGAGTCAGTCAGATACAGTACAGTAAGTGCAGGACGGACCCGCATATTCACAGCCAGGTGCAGAGCGACTCTTGGGCAGAAATCATGCAATAATATTCCCAGTGTAAGAGCCAGCACCGGCTCCCTTATCGCAATTCCTAAAGTCTCACTTTAGTGACAGCCACATATTTGTTATGTGAGGAGTAATTACTTTTCTATGGCGGCTGCCTGCACGAGCTGATGGTGTGTAATTCAAAAAGTGATAAATCATCACCGTCTCGCCAGACAGTCAGGAGCATAAGGTTTCTGTTTCAGGGAAAATAAAAGATTGTAACATGGTGCGAAAATTAGTATTATTGATTCAGTTTTAACAAATGTATAATAGAAATATTTATGTCTGGTTGGAATTTAGGACATTGTGACATCTGCAGTGTATTGGCCTAAAGATCATAACCGATAGGTCTACTTGTAGTTTGGATTTACAAGGTGGCAAAAAGAAATGGGATCAACCGACCAAACGTTGGCAGGACATCTTTTGGATGTCCTGTCCTTACTCCGCTACATTCGGCTCCACTCGTTTCTTTACTTTTCTAACCATTTATTCTACACTTTAGATATTCTTTATTTTTGCCAGAGAAATGCAGCCGGTGGATCTATCATGTGACTGTGTTTCACCAATCAGATGTAGCAACAATAATCACATGACTCCGTTTGACCAATCAGCCGCAATAACAATTGTGAGGGTCATCTTCAGCAGTGGTAGACAGTGAAGCTAACATGTCGCGGTTAGTTTAGCTGTTTTATTTAATGTTGCAATTTTAACATACAGTATATAGTTAGCAAATAAACTAGAGGCTAAAAATATATATAATTTTCTTACATTTGTTCCGCTGGACACAGTTTATGGTTCAGTGATACCTTTTGTACATACTGTATGTTCTAATGTTAATTTCTGCTGAGTCATTGGCAGGGTGACTGAATATACAGTATATCTTACACAGGAAATAGTTACACTGTTCAAACATACATATGTTACCTACAGTAGGGATTTATTTCAAAAGCTTTATATTTTGAAAAAAGTATGATTAGGATGTTTGTTTTTCTATTTTGTAAAGATGTTTAGTTTTATTCATTTATTTTATTAAATTCATTATTCATTATTTGGAAATTTCATAATTTGTACATTATTTTATCATTTTGTCTGACTGCTTACATCATTTCTAAAAAATAAAAATCGGACATTATGATGAAACAGTTATTCAGTACTTGAGTAGTCTTTTCATCTAATACTTTTTTTTACTCTTACTTGAGTAATATTATTATATATGAAGTACAGTGACTCTTACTTGAGTACATTTTTTGTCTACTCTACCATGATAATTCATGTTCTTCAATTCACCTAGCGGTAATGTTCAATGTTATGGCTGATCAGTGTAAATTACTTTCATTTGTTGGCACTTGTGTACAGTATATATGCCGCATCCATAAATTCTGAATATCTTTTAATGGAACATAAATGACATTCCATACAGAGATGACTTCCTCCTTTAGTGGGCTCAGATTCCTGTTAACTACTAAGTTCAAAATAAAGGAAGTCAAGTGGTGTTAAGCCCAGTTCTATTCCATCTACTTATGTTAGTCTCAAAGCCATCTGGTGTCTGAAAAAAAAAAAAAAAAGAAATAGTAAATTTCCTAGGAAAAATCTACATATATCCAGACATTTGGGCCACCTTGTATTTCATAACTGAAATTTACTTCAATGACATGATCCATAGTGACGTTAATGCCTGTGATTTAATTCTGAGTCTGGATGTGTTTTAATGTAATAAGTAAATTTGACATCAAATCATCCTCACTGAGGATTTCAGTGTATTTGGGAATTTTCAGAAACCGAAGCTGGCCAAGAAAATATCAAGAGTGTGTCAGATTTCATCAGAAGTACTTTTAATAGTGTAACATGCAAACTTGCTTCGCTTTGGATTTTGTGATCTCTACATATTTACACACTGTATGTGTTATTTTACAATTCCTTCTTAAATACTACGATTATGGGAATGATGTAAAAGGGATGTAGATGATGTAAAGGTGAACTTATTTATTATTTTTGTTATTATTTATTAGCGTATTTACAGTATCTTGTAGGAACCTTGTACCACACTCCAGCATTGCTACCCCAGCTGTACAGTATTTGATTAAATATTAAACAGTAAATTGACATTCACACCATGTGTGAGTAAAATGAAATCTGGAAAAAGGCTTTTTCTTCAGGCTGCAGTGGAAATGATAGAAGTTCAATATGTGGTTATTTTAATTTTTCTAATTAATGTGACTTATTTGAGTCAGGGTTTGGATAGTTTCGTCAAGGTAGTTGCATTTTATTAACCTTTCACCAGTCCTCCCTCCCACAGTCCATAGGCATGCAGATTACGCTAATCGGGGTTTCCAATTTGCTCACTATGTGTGATTGTGTTAGTGTGTGTGTGTGTGTGTGTGTGTGTGTGTGTGTGTGTGTGTGTGTGTGTGTGTGTGTGYGTGTGTGTGTGTGTGTGTGTGTGTGTGCCCTGCACTGGATTGGCACACTGTCCTTGAGCTCCAAGTCCCCTGGAATAGAGAGTGAGTGAGTAATTTCTTCCCCCTTAAATAACCTGTAAGTAATTTGGAACATAAAATAAATAAATAAATGAAACCATTGCTTTCTCAAACAGGTACTGTATATATTAGTCACTGTGTGTGTGTGTGTGTGTGTGTGTGTGTGTGTGCCCTGCACTGGATTGGCACACTGTCCTTGAGCTCCAAGTCCCCTGGAATAGAGAGTGAGTGAGTAATTTCTTCCCCCTTAAATAACCTGTAAGTAATTTGGAACATAAAATAAATAAATAAATGAAACCATTGCTTTATCAAAAGTGTATTAATTAGAAAACTGACTGGCCGTCCAGAATGCTTGTTTTTATTTGAATGCACATCCTGTCAGTCATTCTACTAACTTTTTATTCTACTTGTCATCACAGATACTTATGGGCGGAGCTTCACGAATATAAACAGTGCACATGAAAGTGTCGGAACTAATTGATAGAAAAGAGAGAGAGAGAGAGTGAGAGAGAGAGATAGAAGAGAAAGAGAGACCAGTTTTGAGCAATGCATGGTCATTTTAGATATTATGATCAGATATATTTTGGTCTTATTTATTTCTAAGGTGACAAAAAAGATAGAGAACAGTGAAGAAACATGTGCTTATACCTGTAGCTGCCATAGCATGAATTACAGAATACAACCATTAGATCTGACCAAGTAATCTGAGTGGAGAATATTCTTGTCACAAATGACGATAATAGATGGTAACAGCACTGGGATGTTTAACTATACATTATGTATCACTCCTAGGTGTGAAAGTAGGTTGTTAGAGTTCACAGTACTGAGGAGAGAGCAGCTGCCTACTAAAACCCACATTCTAAACCGGAAACACTCAGAAAGCAAACACACCTCATAACATTATGTCATTTTAATTTTACCATTTTGCCTATTGAATAATTGTTTAAAGTAGTTCCAAATCGTGTCGGTGTTGTTTTATTAAAACTGAGCTACCAAGCTGCATCCCAAATCCTTCCGTCACCCCTAATCAGGGGCCCTTCTTAGTGCACTAGCTTTCAATTTAATGCTATTCCAGACACTTACTGTATATATGAAAGTGTAATAAGTGGAAATATATAGAGAAACTAACAAGATTTACAGGACTGCCCACCACCTCCATGTTTTATTCTTCTCACATTTTGGCTACATAGTATCGATAAGTATTTAAAACAAATTGTCGCCAAGCGTCAGTCGCCAGCTTCAACAGTCGGGGTTAGTTAGCTCGGCTATGCGTGGAACGTCATGTGTTGGTGGAGTAAAAATTATTTTAAAAATTTGGCAGCGCAAATGCACTCTCTGTCTTCGTCATGTGATATTACTTAACTATGAGAGAAATCTGTGTGTGAATGCTGTATTAATGGTTATTTAGCACTATACGTCATTGGGTTTCAACATTAATTGATAAAGTAAAGAGTAGGACCATCATTCAAAGGCTGTTCTCCCGCTATTGAGAACGAACTCCGCTGGGTCTACCAATCTTCTTGAAAAATATCACTGTTTTTCCCCCCACTGTTTAATTATTAAACATGGCATGTGTCTGCTGTTTGTCATATTTTTGCTCCGCAGAAATCAACAAAGTTATCCCAAGCATTATATAACCACGCCACTGTCGCAGCCATCCTTTTTCTTTTCTGTTTCTTTCATTGCCTGCGGGTGCTGAGATTTATAACCTTAGTGCTCCTCACCAGTCTGACACCACTTGCTTTTTTTATCCCACTGTTCCTGTTGCTGAAGGAAAGGAAGAACGGAAGAAGAAGAAAAAAAAAAGTCGCTCCCGGCTGCCTTTAATGTCCCCACCTACTGTATAGCTAACAAATATGAGTGATTTGTTCCTCAGCTGTCATGTGTGAGAGGAGGCGCAGACGAGAGGCTCGTGTTGCCTTTTAATGACGCTTCTGTACAAACTCCGGGAAATAATATGACAGGTGAGAACTCACTGTTTATTTTTAAACAGTCACAACACATATTACACATGCAAATACATTTCATCACGTTACATCATGCGGGTTAAAAACCAATTCTGTTCCTCTCTCTCGCTAACGAAAACACATTTCTCTCTCATTAAGCTTCTCCACGATCTGAGAGCAAAGACGCGGAGACATTTCTCATTTCTGGTGGCATGAAAGCGGCGAAAAAACAGCTGCTGAGAGGGAGTTCGAAGCGAGCATCATTCTGCGGGAAGGACTGAAAGACGTGACAGTTATGCACCATCTCATTACTGCTGAGGTTGCAACAGAGGTGATTAAAATTCACCAGCTCGATGCCACTTTCCCATCCATTACACCCGAGCACCGGGAGTCACCGCGGCCTCTCGACACTCCACGAGAATTATTCTCCAAAGTTTTACGGAAAGTATCAGCTAAAACTCAAAGCATGCACAACTTTCAAGTACAGTTCACACACAAAGGCTATGAGTGGTTCCCTGTGGACTCGTACGACGCTTTCGCTGCTGTGGCCCAGGGTTCGATTCCTGGTCAGGGAACTGCCCCTAGCCGCTGAGGGGTTGCACAGGCCGGCACAGGCCAAGTGCAGTCAGGACTAACAGTAACAATGGACTTTCTTGTAGTTTAGATTCGTCTACATTTCTTCTCTTTCTCTGTGCTGGTTAGATCAGCTTCTCACACTGACCTTCACACAACTCAGGGTACGGGTTTGAGACAGGTGGCTCGATTGGAACTCTAGAAAAGCAACAATACAGTAACTATAGTGTCAGGTGTGCATAACCTAATGTCTGCAATACGTTGTGTGAAATAGAATGTTATTTCAGATTTGGATGGCATTATACCGTATACTTAATGTGGGACTTCGTAGTGAAGCAGCGACAAAACTTTACAAAACTTGAAATATGCACGAGTGATTTGTGAACAAGAGACCTGAGATGGAAAGTGAAACTGAAAACTGGTAAAAAGTTTCTGCCAATACTTACTGGTTGATTTAGTGCAAAATCACAATCAAACAAGAGTTTTCATATTAAAGCCTGATTTTCCTAATTTCATACTTAAATAAACAAAACTACCACTTCAGGCTGATTTATCCACTGTGACAAAACCGTGGGAGGTGGATTTGTAGCTTTTTGAAAAATTACACAAAATTCATACTTGAATAAACCAAACACGTTTGATAAAATATTTTGGCATGAATGCTTTCTAACACATTAGTGACTGAAAGAAAACATGCACAACATATTTATCTTCTTACTTCATTTGAAGGTGTTTTTCTCAAAACGGCACAAGTGGAGTTTTCTCATTTTGCCCTCAACATGTTTATATGTACTAGTAATGAATAGAACATAAGGAATGTAGCTAAAGACAATCATCAGCCTTTCTTTCTTTTTCTTTCTTTGTTCTTTCTTTCTTTCTTAAATCAAACATTCAGTAGCTTGTCATGTGAGAGAAAAACCAAGAAGTGCAATAGTTCCTAAACATGTTACAGAATGAGCAGTTTTTTTTTTTTTGCTAAATTATGTCACAGCATCTACTGTAGGTTTTTTTTTCTTCTTTTTTCCGACTCATTCATTGCGTTTGCCTCGAGGTGGGCGTGGCTATACGTGTCACTCAACAGAGCCAATACCGCGATAGTTTACTGTGTGCACACACAGAAAGGACCTGAATGCATCTACAAGCTGCCAACATCCTTAATACAAACACGAAAGCGTGACACATCATGGCTTACTCCAAAAAAATGGGTCGTACACTATGAAAACTAAACCTTAAATCATAATTTTGCGTTATGAGCAGCTATGCGTCTTTTAACCTTTTAACTATTTCTACAAACTCTTTCTTTCTACTATTTCAACAACGGGTACTTAGCGGTAATATTTGCTAAACTAACCCCTACTGTCTACTGTACACATGAATTATTATGAACATGACTTCTGACCAACCAGAATCGAGAATTTCAGAGTGTTCGACTATAACACTTAATATTTAGGAGCAATCACAATAGTAAAGAAATGGCATTTTTTTCCTTAATAACATTTCATCATTTTCTTTTTCAGTGCTGGAAACGTAATTAAATCAGGACATTCCGCCGTACTGTATGTTCAACTACCCTGAAAGATGCAGTCTTGTTTTTTTTTATAACTGACCCCAGATTGCTTTTTCCTCCACTCACGTTTTATTCCGATGAAAAGCACTCATTTTCAGATTTTCAGCACAATATTAAAATAAAGGTTCTAATTACTTTCCCTCCTTTCTTTGTGCTGCACTGCTCACCACACTTCACACCTACACTCGCTCACATTTTCATCAATCCAGTGGATGAACTCTGATGATGGGCCTCGGGGAGTTTGCACAAAGCCAAAAGAAGGGACGGGCATGAGTAATCGAGTTACTTACATAACCATAACCGTGAACGATTCACAAATTTGCAAAAAAAATCCTCCTCAAATCGATTTCGATTGCGATGATGGGTTTCGGCGCCACAGGAAGGCCGGCGTGTCTCACTATGGATCTGTCACGCACCTCTGTGCTCAGGTCACGCTGGCTCCGGGGAGAGAAAGGGATAAAAGACTAGTGAGAGAAGAAAGGGTCTGAAAGCTTACAGAGTTCTTTGAGCTGGTTAAAATGCTTTAGCTCACCTGAATTTTTTAAGGAAAAAAAAGACATAATACTTTGCATGCCATAGATGTGTACAGTGATACCTCGGCATACGAATTTTTGCATTAAGAACTGAAATTTTCCAAGACATTTGCCTCTGCGTCAGTGGAAAACCAATCAAAGCGAGATATTTTTTGTGTTTTTTTTTTTTTTTACCATTTCATGGAAGATTTAGTGAATACATAGCCCCATGTGTTTCAAAAATGTTTGCAAGGATGGTAGCAAGAAGAAAAGGGAACTGCTTTCATTTTTGTTTTTAAAGTAGCCGATGTAATGAGGATTCATAAATTAAGGTTAAGTGAGATTTAATGTCTTTAATTCCATATTGTACTTCATTTCCACTGTCTTTTCTAAATGATTGGATTTCATTCTGTATGCAAAAGTATGATTACAGTGTTGGAAACTGGTAATATTGGTAATATTTTTGGGTGGCTGGAACGGATTATCTGCGTGTACATTATTTCTCCCTTTTTCTGAGTTGAGACACTTCAACAGCAATGAACATAATGTTAATGACCTCAACATTTGCACTGCAATTTGTTGTTATGTTATGGGGCAATGAAGTAAGGAAGTAGAACGAACTAGAGATCATTTAGACTCTGGGAGATTTGGAACTCTAAGGAATTGAATGAATATTATGTTAGAAATGAACAGCTGTTACACCATTAACCTTTTCAAATATTATATGGTTTTACTTCCTCCAGCCGCAGAAGAATTTTGTTTGCTCTGTCGATTAAGGTCCTGTTTTTCTAGGAATTTCTACAATATTGCCCAGTTAAACTAACTAACCTTTGCAAGATTTTCCCACTCAAGTGTGTATTTCTGTTCGCTACATTTGTTCTTTTGTATGACATTTGCCTAATTAGCCCAATTTGGTCACCTTCCAACCAGACAGCTCAAGATGCCCTGAGCTCTAATCACACACACACACACACACACACACACACACACACACACACACACACACACACACACACACATACACATCTTCATGCAATATCACATATGTCAAAATAGAAATTTGAAAGAGACTCTCATTGTGAAGTGTACGAATGTGTATCAAATCAAATCTTCCCATAAGAAATAATGAAAACTCAGATAATTCGTTTCACAGCCCAAAAATATAAATACAGAAAAATAATTTACACAATATATAAAGTAAAAATAAAACAAATTAACCTGCACTTTACCTTAAAAAGAAGTTAAAATAAATCCCAACAGGTAAGTGTTTCTGTTTGTGCGCCGTGTATTTGTGTGTGTGTGTGTGTGTGTGTGTGTGTGTGTGTGTGTGTGTGTGTGTGTGTGTGTGGAATTAGCCCCTTCCCTCGCCTCGTCTTACACAGTAAAACTCCTCCTCCCTCCCCCCACCTCGCTTTTTAAATTTCACAACAAATACACACACAAAGGAAACACTGTTTTAACGGGAAAAAAAGAAATCTCTCTAATGACACTCACATGAGCGCAGACTAACGGAATCACTGCTGTAAAGTAAAAAACAAACAAACAAATGAACCAGCACCTTACCTTTGAAAAGAATCGCGACAGAGCAGACTTTCTGTGTCGAGCAGAGTGTGTGTGTCTGTGTGAAGCCAGGGAGGGGAGGTGTAAAGGCGAGAGAGTGTGGGTGTGTGTGTGTCGGTGTGTGTGTGTGTGTGTGTGTCGGTGTATAAAAACTTGGCACTCGTAAACCAAGACATGCTCGTTTTTCAAGTCAAAATTAATAAAAAATCTTTGCTCGTCTTGCGGAACACTCGTAAAACCGAGTTACTCGCAGTCCGAGGTTCCACTGTACTTTATTTTGTCACTGCCTTTCTGTGTTCTCGACCATTGCTAATCTCTTTCGATTCTGGTTCAGTTTAGGTTATTTGTGGACCGCCCGACCTCTTGCCTGTTCTTTTCGAATGCCATACTCTGATTAACCATGTCTGTTTTGTTCGCTTGATTAAGTTCGCTTATATAATAATGTTTGTAAAATTTTACACTGTGATGTGCTTACAATGCAGAAGAGCTGAAGGCTGCTATTGAAGCATCCTGGTCGTCCATAACACCTCAGCAGTGCCACAGACTGATAGCTTCCATGACACGCCACACTGAGGCAGTAATTGCTGCAAAAGCGGCCCAAACCAAATACTGAGTACATATGCATACTTATACTTTTCAGAAGTCCGATATTGCTCTATGTACAATCCTTGTTTTATTGATTGCATTTAATATTCTAATTTTCTGAGATTGTGGATTTAGTTAGTTTTAATGAGCGGTATACCATAATCATCTCAATTATGAGAAATCACAGCTTGAACTGTCTTGCTTTGCATTTAACAAGTTAATCTCATAGATTAGTTTCACTTTTTAAGTTGCATTACTAAAATAAATGAACTTTTGCACGATATTCTAATTTTTCGAGTTTCACCTGTATGACGACCTGAAACAGAAAAGGTTTTTTGTTCTGTCTGTATGTCCGTATATCTGTAACCAGATTACAGTATGTCACAGCATCACACAAAACTGGCTGGACAGAATTTAATGAAAGTTTTCTTCAACTTCGATATCTGCCTGAAGTTTAACCTGCACCATAGGTGAAATCTACACATTGAGTAAAAGCGATGTTTTGAACAGTTATGTGCTGGATTTAATAATCAACTTTAAAATAAGCTATTAATAAGCTACTTGCTCTATGTAAACAAACACCTTTTACTGGGATTAGTTCAGATTTTCACCGTTGAAATAACAGTGATAAAATGATATAAGTGAATTAAAAAACATGCTGAAGTCGTTTTAAGACGAAACCTTAATCTTTATCCGATCTACTTCTTCAATTTCTCATATGCGATTCACTCTCTGATTACTGAGCAGGGAGTGTATTTAGCGTGTACTTAGCGTAAACAAGGCGTAAGAAACCTTATAACAGACATGTACGTGGCCTTCAACATGAAAGAATAATACCCAGATATTACACTGCTGAAGGGCCAATGGCAGTGCGTACAATCAGTGGTTGTCATTTTGTCCATTGACCCAATGTTGGCTCATTGGTGAGGCCTGTTGACTCAACGTTGGTTCAGTAGATAATGGCAAAGTTGGAAATTAGAAATTAAATTAGACTCTTTTACTCGTCGCCAATAATAAGAAAACAGATTTATATCTCCAGAAGTGTTTTTTATTAATTTTATTTGTGATATAAACTAAGAAAATATATGCAACCATTATGATGATCAGCTGCAAAATAAACATCTAATACAACCACTTTTTCTCTCAGCAAGGTGGATACAAATAAATGCATACAAACAAAGTACCCATTGCCTCAGACTTCTTCATCATCATTCATCTCAGTACTTTCACCATCAGCTTGGTCACTTTAGCTCAGCTGTTCTTTATCATCATCATCATCATTACAGCATCTTTGGGGAACTGTGACTCTAGTCTGTGTAAATACATTGTACATTAAAATGTGCTTCAAGATACACGTTCTGCAAAACATTTCTTTTCAACCAGCAAAATGATGAGAAAAACAAACATTTTCACATTTGGCTCAACTCAGTTCAACAACAGTTCCATATTTCAGTCCATATTTCTGGCACGCATTATGGCAACAATCCCCCTATGGTTCTAACCTCGCTATGGCTCCGTATGCTGCTGTATTCACTGGCAACAGGTCGATTAGCCTAGCATAATAGTGCGTAGCTAAACATCTTTCTCACCACAAAACTACTAATTGCATGCTTTTCATGTTCCCACCACAGATTCTCGAAACACTCCCTTCTTACTCAAGCGTATTTACATCTCATTTGGAGGAATATTAACCCACCTGTAGTTAGGAGCAAAGAGGCACAAAACCTTAGCTTGTGTTTAGCTTGGCTTCAGGACTTAATCAGCAGCACCTGGTCTCTGTGGTGTTTTTACGTTCCTCCCAAGTGATACAGTAAGCACCATCTAGTGACCTGTTTGACTGTGGTCTCAGTTGAGCACAAAGCACAATGATTTTAACATTTCTCATTTTAGAAAAAGATAGATATATAGTTCTTTCAATGTTATTTATGAACTAGATTGGTAACCTACCCTGTCTCTCCGTCGAGCTCCTGAGCTCATGTCGCTCATGAGCTGCCAGTGATCCTGTCCCCCCACTGCCCCCTGGAGCTGCCTGACTCGTCCTGGTGTCCTGCTTCTGGTTGGAGATCGTGTGGTCTGCCTGGGATGCGTGTGGTGACTGGGGATGGTTCCACATCTCTGCTATCCATTTTACCCAAATGAGGATGGGTTCCCTGCTGAGTCTGGTTCCTCTCAAGGTTTTTTCCTATTACCATCTCAGGGAGTTTTTCCTTGCCACTGTCTCCGTCGTCCTCGGCTTGCTCATCAGGGACAATCTTATCATTTTGATTCATACGTTCACACCTCATACAAACTTATAGCATTCTTTTGATTGTGTAAAGCTGCTTTGCGACAATGACAGTTGTTAAAAGCGCTATACAAATAACATTGAATTGAATTGAATTGAATTGATATGAGCTCCTGATGGTTTCATTGAGACAGCCTGCTGCACAAAGCTAAAGCAATATCATTTAATTTCCAATTTTCTACCTTGCCATTGTTTACCGAACCAACGTTGGGCCTAGCTCCACCAATAGGCCAACAGTGGGGCAACAGACAAAGTAACATTGGGCCAACCACTGATGCCAGTATKCACTGCCGTTGGCCCAACGTTGGGCCGACATCAGAGCACTGACAAAAGGTTATCAAAATTTTGCCGACATTGGATCAACAAAGTATCTGTATATGTCATCTGGGTATCACTGATTATATTAAAGCTCATCAGCTTATTTGTAGCTTCAACCTTTTAACGCTTTCTACAAACTTTTCCCCCATCGACGACAGGAACACGATCTCTCTGAGACAAATAGGTTTTCTGAACTTTTCTGAACATCGACTCTAAGCCTATATGGAACAATTCACAGCACTGAATACATGCTTCATTTTGCAGCTACAAATTAAATACACACTAGAACTTTATTTAAGAGTGAAAACTTAATGGACCTGTTTATACATATCTTAAATAAGAGAGGTGATTTTACTCTTAAAACAGAAGAAACTACACTAGCTGGTTGTAAATTAGAAGAAAAAAAAACTTAAGGCAAGGAAACAATCAGTATTTTGTCCTCTTGTTTTTTTTCCCCCTTTAAACAGATGCATGCCTGTAGAACATTAAGGACATGAAAAACTGCTGAGAAACATTTTACAGCTTTAACGAGCTTATTTCCACTTTCCTAAAAACCTCTCTTCGCATCTCTTATCCCCTAGTGTGTTTTCAGGAACTGGGCTTAATGAGGCCTAGGGGAGGAAAAAAGCCTGTAATGGTTCTTGATGATTTCATGCCCTTTTATTGCACTCCGATCTGTTGATCATGCAGATGATGCCGAGCCTGATGAGAATGACACGGCCAAACTTTTTTACTTGGCCATGCATTGTCAACAAAATGTTCTGTTTTTTTTTTTTTTTCCAGCCTTCTTCTATTATTATATATAAGTTATAGAGCTTAAAAACTGTAGAACAGTCGAAGGGACACAACAATAAATCTGACAATCTGACAACAAGAATAAATGAATATCATGTTGAGATAAGGTCATGATTTTCAATCTAAAATGTAAGAATTTAAACTCATGGGGATTTCTAAAAATAAATCCCCTTGGAGTAAAGAGTTACTGTTACCACAGAGTGACTGTGTAATTTGAAACAATAATATATTAAAAGTAGTGCATTGATATAGACACGTTTGACTGGTAAGTTTAACTCGTGCGTTTTCCTAATGAATAATTGAAGAAGCCATTAATTATTTTGGAAAGCAAAATTGTGATGATATTTTCCATCACTGTTTGCTTTGGCAGATTAGATTAAAATATTAATGAGCTAGAAATACACAGAGGATTTTATTGCAAAAGCTTTGAACTAGAAATATATTCAGCTTGTGAGGTCCAATGGGGGGGGGAATGGGGGTCTGGGGGGATGGGGGGTCTTGTCTGTAAGGAAAATTGGCTAATCAAAATGTGTGATTTTTTTTTTAGTTATTATTTTTAATTCAAATTGATATCAAAATGTATATCTCCATGCATGCTTTAAATAGAGTATATTCATGGTACGATTTATCTTGTTAGAATATTGAATATTGGACACCATGATCAAAAGAATAATAAATACGATTATAATACAAGCATTGAGATTACAGAGGAGGACACGCTTTTCCTGCAAAGCCCCTCATCATTCCGAATAGTGTTCCAGATAGTAAAAGATTGCCATGAGATTGCGAGGGACGCTCCTAAATGGACACCTTGAATGTCATTGTAGATGGTCCCATTTGGTTCATGGAAAAACAGTTTATCTAAAAGTTTTATTTGTTCTTCAGTGGATCATGTGGCTTTGTTTCTGTAGATTTAAATCTAAAAATACAAATGCAAAAACAAGGCATGAGATTACCCCAATATTAAACAATACTTGAGACCACATGACAATAAATAACACCATATTAGTGAGGATCAAAGAGATTATGATTTTAATATTCATAGCATATAGAAAGTGTAACTGTGGGTTTTAAATGTGTGTCTGTAGCAATTTCACTTCACCTACAGTACAGTATGTGAGCGAAATATAAAAGAGTAAAATGAAGTCAGGATGTAAAACAAGCACAGAAACGAGCATGGGCTTGCATTTTATGCACCTCTAAAACAATCATTTTGAATTCTTTAAATATGCATATGTAGTTTGATGGAAAAAAAAAAAACAGGATAAATACCATTTTAGACTTTAACTCATTTTGGTAAATTTCATTCCTCTGGAACAAGGTTGACTATAACACAACTTTTAATTGAAAAACCAATGCATTATCCTTCTTTTAAAAGCTTTTGATCTTCCACAGCTTAGGCAAATCATGTCACGGAGTGGCTGCAATTCAGTGCGAAACATGACGAGTTCTGAATCGCATCACTTCTTTCTGCCATGTGATCAGTGAAGCGAAAACATGTGCTCAGCAAAATACTGGCTGCTGTCAGTAAATGTATTCAATAGATTTTTTGAGTGTTGAAATAAAACAAAAAAGGAGAATTTAAAAGTACAAGTATATGTTGCTTAATGTTGCATAATATGTTTTGTAAAATAGGACATCATGTTGTGCAAATATCATATTTTATAATTAACAAAGCTTTGATACTGTAGTGTAAACCCAGATTGTCTCCCTCTTGCTCCTTTGCAAGTGCCAAAGTAAAATTGAAACTGGTAGAAGAGGAACTGATGATGCGTTTGGTATCGTTTTAATATTTCTCAAGTTCTATAGCATGCTTTTTAATTAAAAAAGTTTGGTGTGTAACGAAACTAAACACATTTTCCTTGTTCCAATTTGCTGCCAGTGTCTCAATATGAAAACACAATAATCATGGCATGAGTTTGCTGCTGTATATTATTGATACTAAATTGCAAATTTAAATTACCACAAACATAACTGCAGGCGGATTTATTCATTGCAACAAAAATGTAGGAGGTGGATTTATTGCATTTTGCAAAATTACAACGATTTAATCAATATTTTAGTGGTTAGCACTGTCGCCTTGCAGCGCCAGGGTCCGGGTTTGATCCTCAGCCAGGCTCGATTCCCGTCTCTGTGATCGTGGAGTTTGCATGTTCTCCTTGTGCTTGGTGGGTTTCCTCCGGGTACTCCGGTTTCCTCCCACAGTCCAAAGACATGTAGGTTAGGCTAATTGGTGTTCCCAAATTGCCCGTAGTGTGTGAATGAGTGAGTGTATGTGTGTGTCTGTGCCCTGCGATGGATTGGCACCCTGTCCAGGGTGTACCCTGCCATGTGCCCCAAGTCTCCTGGGATAGGCTCCAGGCCCCCCGTGACCCTGAATACAGGATTAAGCGGTATAGATGATGAGTGAGTGAGTGAGTTTTTAACACTTTTGAGACTCAAAGAAAACATGCACAAAATATTATCTATCATTTTCTAATACTTTTTGCTTACAAAAATGGCTTACACCCAAAATAATGATCGCTATGCTTGTGATATCCCATAAATACGTACATTTAGAATGCAGTTCATAGTCTTTAATGTTTTGTTCATTTTGAATAATCTAAATAAAACATTCACATCTAATATGCACGGTAAAAGAAGAAAATAAAAATACAATAAGTGTATGGAACTTGGCAAAATGACATAAAATTCACAATGATATAATCAATATTTTGACATTTGTGTTTGTGAACCTCCCAGAAAGAAAAAAAAAAACATGCACAAAATATTAACTGTCAGTTTCCAGTTGTTTGTTTTTTCTTCATTTAAAAACAACAAAAAACAGATTTTTCTAACATTGCAAAAAATCTCTCATCTTGTTGCCAAATTGTTGCTTAAGGTTCTTTTTTCTTATTTGTTTTTCCCCCTAACATTTCAAAAGGTACATAATTAAAATCTTTGAGTTATTTTTTTTGTTACAAACACCCACACAAAAAAAAATGTCTGAGCGTGAGTGAAGATAACGTTTGAAATTTCCTGAGAACAGACTGTCAGAAAGCGCCAAAGTCATAAACATTGAAACAGGCAAAAGGTCAAGGACAAGCTTGGAAAATATCACTGCATGGGCAGATTGTGTTTGTCACACCGTCTGTTGTGCCGCTCCACCCACATCGACCCAGGAACTTTCATTTCTGACCCTCTAAAGGTCAAATGAGGAAAAAAATAAAAAATGGCTTACACCCAACCTAATGATCTCCATGCTATTGTTATCTGGTGAATAGAGCACCACAGGAGATCATCATTTCTTTTCATTACCTACTCGGGGAAAAATGTTTCCTGATAACAATAATTACTATTAAATACATTTAGAAGGCAGTTCATAGTCTTTTATGAAATGAAATAAAAATCTGAATAAAACAGCTATTCATATCTAATATGCAAGGCAAAAGGAGAAAATGTAAAAAGATAAATGTAATTTGTAGTGAAAATTCAATACAGGAACAATAATATAATATAATATAATATAATATAATATAATATAATATAATATAATATAATATAATATAATATAATATAATATAATTACAAATAGATATTAACGACTAACTGAATGTTAAAAGAAAAAATATTTTTCAGTGTGAAAAGTATTTATTGGTAATCTGTTCAAGGTATTTGTTGCATAAAACTACACTTTATTAAACTTTCATATGTGGAAGAAGGAGAAGGCTAATTATTTTTTAAAAATCTTAATTATATCTATCAGTATTTACGTCCCTCGTTAAAGCTGAGGAGATGACAATTATACAAAATTGTATGATGAATTGTGCTTTCGTTTTCATGCAACAATAAGGGTTAAAAATTGTTGTTGTTGTTTTTTTTTAAAGTAGCCAGGCAATTAATATGTATCAGGAGTGTTCAAGTCAAACCGGGAATATTTCAAACACAGTACCGTGATGAGACTTTTAGTTGCAGTATAACATCCAAATGGTGCAAATGGTTTAAAGAAAGCCACACATCTGTCAGTGATGATGTAGACCGAGGTGTCTCAGAGCCCACTGCAGTCATTCCTGTGAACATTCAGCAAGTGGAACACTTGTTATTGTTGTTTTTTTATAACAGTACAGCCAGACCTACAGTACGGTCCTGACCTCGCCATTTCCACCTGTTTGGGGGAGTTCCTGGGAGGTCATCGTTTCAGCAGTGATGAAAACATAAAGAAGGCTTCAAGTACTGAGAAAACTTACTATCTTGATGGTGTTCAAGCACTAGTGAGACGCTGGGATAAGTGCATTAGTGTAGCGGGGGACTATTACTGTATATAGAGAAATAAAGGGAGTTTTTACTCTCATAAGAGTGTTCTGTTATTCTGTCCCGGTTTGACTTGAATGCAACCCCGCCTATATCTATAATCTCCTTAGGGCTATTATTTAGCATTTTGCTAGGCTTATTTAGCACTAGGGGATGTGATATGAGTGATTACGCTATGTAAGAATCCTTGCTGAAATGAGTGAGAAGTCTCACATTCATGATGCTAAGCAGGCTGGGATGCAACAGAAGTACATGCATGGTAAAGATGGTGAAGGACAGAAGCAGACATGCTGCACACCTACGCTCAGGAAATTCAAAAGTGAACTGGAGAAACATAGGACAGGAAGTAAGTAGGGACAGAGTTCGGAATATACATGGTGCGCTTCTTATGATGTCACTGGTTTCATATGAGCATTAATTAAACTGGACACACCACTTGCCTTGACTCATGACTCCCTCTCTCTCTCTCTCTCTCTCTCTGACACATGCACACTGAGATTGGTGACAGGGATGCTAACTGTTAATTAAAATCATTTGTTTTGCATTGTTTTATTAACCATTTTACCTGCAAGCTCAGAGTAAACATGCTGAATTATGGGATATATTTTTTTTGTTTGAAATGTATCTACTCCTCCCTTAAAAGAACGTGGAAGATGAGCCAGATTATAAGACAGATTATGTACAGGTCTTACAGTACCTGCCTAGAATGATATTAAACTTGTGTGAAGTGTAGAGTGTCAAAGATGGCTATAGAGAATTATTCAGTAATAATCCTGGTTTGATCCGTATTAATAGTTCAGTCAGGGGAAGCTCAGTGGTTAACGTATTGGACTACTCATCAGAACGTCCCAGTTTCAAACCCCAGCAATGACCAAGTTGCCACTGTTGGGCCCCTGAGCAAGGTCTGCCAAATGATGTAAATGACATCATAAGCATGTACAATACTGTATACTGCATATGGTATGTATCAAATATTCTAATTTTATTGCTCAATCATGAGGATACAACATGAAGATACAATTTAATTAGTGGACATAACTAGGATTTACTAAAACTGAAAAAAATTATAATAATTAAGTAATAATGGTTTTAATAGGGTGAAATGTCAAAATCTGACACTAAATCTTTGGAAAACAGCTGCTCATCCTGCGTCCCAGGGCAATGTAACACACTCAAAAGAAACCGCAGTGTTACAGCGAGCAAGCGCAGCTTTTTTCTTTGACAACATCAGGATTTAACCTCACTGACAATTTCCTGACAATATAGCAACTGGCTTTTTGTTGCAGTACCAATCAAATAATGTCTGTCTTAAAAAGATGGGGTGCAGGATTTGGAAAAACGCAAGGAGAGATGGAAGAGGGAGAGAGAGACAGAAAGAAAGAAAGAGGGTCTGGAGAGAGAAGGAGGGTGTGTGTGTGTGTGTGTGTGTGTGTGTGTGTGTGTGTGTGGTGCAATATTGTTGTTCCTGAATTCTAAATAATGATGAAAAATCGGGTTTTGTTTAAAAATTCATTTTTTCTTTTTCAAGAATAAACAAAAGTGTACAACAACAGCAAGAAATTATAAATAGTGAAGAAGGGATTGATTTAAAACCCTGGACCCTCCGATTTTATCTATCATATCATATATTTATATCATATCATATCATATATAAACGAGTTAAAACCGAGTTACTCGCAATCCGAGGTTCCACTGTATATATACAGTGGAACCTACAGTGGAACCTCGGATTGCGAGTAACTCGTTTTACGAGTGTTCCGCAAGACGAGCAACGCTTTTTAATAAATTTTGACTTGAAAAATGAGCATGTCTTGGTTTACAAGTGCAGAGTTTTTGACACCGACACACACACACA
>QMIH01000513.1:6094-21668 GCA_003987875.1 Clarias batrachus
ATTTCTTGTGCCTTTAAAGAGCATGCTTTAATTTTTTACCCTTGTGAGTTTTTTCACATTGACAGTCTGTACGCGTTGAGTGTGAAAAATGACAATACTGGATTTGAAATGAAATGCTTTATTCTAATGSCGAGATGCCAGCATTGCTGCAGATGACAAAAGATTGCAGCACGATGACCCAACAGTCAGAGACGCAGATATACAAGACAACTTAAGAACCAATTAGCTTGTGCCTCCCCATTTCAGGTTGTGTGAATTTCATTTAAAAGGATGCACACGTCAGTGCCTACATAGCTTAATGGATTATACACCTTGAKGGAGGGTTAGCAATTAGATTTGGGATCTCTTTACCTTTGTGTCCTTTAGAAGCAAAGTTAACTCCCAAATCAATACAGCGAACACATCATTCCTAGGAAATATTTGCACCTGCTTTTGGCAGGACACGTTTATTTAATTATCCCCCCCTAAAAAAGCACATAGGTTCTGTAAGACAAATGCTAGAACTTCAGTTTAAAAGACTGTTTCACTTAACTCAGGCAAAAACCTTCTCTTTCAATGCTTTGCGCTCAGTAATGAGTCTTTTAATCTAAAAGCTTTGATACAGAGGTGACAGGATTGTTGAAGGACACATTCAATTAGGAACTTTAAAAAGACCCATGCAGAGAGAACTCTCCTCTTGCTTCTCAAACATCATTTAAATGATAGCGTGAGTCAGACCAAACGTTTCCACTTCAAAGCTCAGATAATATTCAGAGCTTCAAAATGACTGCCTAATGAATATCTTTAGTCAAGAATTCCTTGAGGTCAGGGAAGTGATTCAGTGTCCTCTATATGACCTTGCATAGTCGAATTAGCGTCAAAATTAAGTCTGTAATTGCATGGATAAATTGCTAGCTTTGTAATGGTGACATTTACTGGTGTCAACAGCACAAGAGTGGATGTCATTGTATAATTAACAGACCACATAAAGATGAAATTACATTTTTCTTCATCAAGTTCTATGTCATATGTAGACAAAACACACCGGGCTGTCATTTTCTGGATGCATCGTGTAGATTTATGTAAAGTTGCTGCTTGTAGTTCATACCTCTGAGGTCACCATACAAGCAGTGTCGCTTGTCGAGGTGTCGTCTGTCCACTGACTGTCCTACTTCTAAACATGAAATAGCTAGTGCAGGTCTACAGTATTAAACACTGACTATACAAGCCAGTTCTCCATGACACTCCATTCATTAGTTATACATGAACTGTTGAATATTACAATCATAACCTGCACCACTCGACATCTCTAAGGTTCATGTTTAAAAATAGAATCTTCTATTTTTTTWAAAAATATATAATTTATTGGAAAATGAAACAGCTAGTGTAAATCTATGCTTCCTGAAAAAGGATTTGTAAAAGTTTGGTCAAATTCCCATAAATGGTTTAGGAGGAATTCTGGATAGAAGAAGTGTGATGACACTGGACTACAGAAACCACAGATAGTGATCCCTATTTGTCGCCAATGCTTCACAGGCAGGTGACACCGAAACAAGGGATAGCAAATGCAGTTTTTAATTACCTTCAAATGTAATATGATGTAACATAAGAGCAAGGCACAACAAACAAAACAGGATATGAAAAAATACACTGTTGAAAGAATGGAAAATGGCACACATTCAAATAAATATCCAATAAGACATGTTGGTTGGAGTTGCAATTAGAACACTCACACTTTGCAGGGTTTTGATCAAGAGGCAGATGAACGCACATGCCGATATGCGTGATTTATATGAGATTTATTAATAAAAATGCAGACATAATCCCCCAGAAATACAACCGACACAAATATATATACTCGCTAAAGAAATGCTACCTTTGTCWTATTTTTGTTCTCTCAAAAGAAGCAAGATTCCTTTGTGTGAGTGAATGCATAGGTGTGAACAGCTGACACATCAATAGGAGTCCTGGTGAAACCTGGTGTCACCTGAGGTGTCAATAGGTCTTACATATTCATGAAAAGGCATGGATTATTCAGTGAAACAGAGACWCTAAAAAGTTAGAAAGTTAGGCACATTAGTCACTTTACCCCAAATAAAAGATCTTGTGATAATTTAGTTGTCTTCCTATGGAGACACACCCAAGACTTTGATGAACTCAGTTCTGTGTTCCAAACAATCTGTCAGGTTTGTTTATTCTCCATTTTCTCTGCTTTTCTACTAAATGTTTTTTTTTTGTACAGTATGTGCAACTTGACATAAGTTTAAAAGTCGCACATGAATCTAACATCTTTACATCACAGCCACATTATGAATGCTCAGTTTGTGCTCTACATAAATAAAAGTGTATTAGCTACTATATTGGTAAAGATTGGAAATTTACACAAATTTAAGAATAGCGCTGAATCACTGCATCACATCAGTGATAGCCTTAGACCCCCAAGAGTTTTAAACAGCTGTCTTGACCCTCAGAGGTCTTACAATACATTTTACAGACAAAAGTTTATAAGCAAATGACCATAACATCAGTATGCGCTTATTGCACATCTCACTCCAGATAACAATAACCTCCACTCATCATGGAATTTTTGGAATGTGGCTGTAGTGATTTGTGGCAACTGCATATGAGCATGACGGTCAGATGTCTACAAACTTGACATAGAATGTACATTTGATCATTAAATGTTTCTTTACTTTTTAAGACTAATTGATTATACCATACAAATTTATACTGTATAAACACTAGAATTAAGTTCTCAAAAGTATTCATTAAGTATTAACAAAACAGTCAAATACTGTACAGTGCACTGGTCATTTATTAATCCAGAAATCATTAGCACAGGTTTTGGTCATTTGTGATATCAAGCTGGCATAAAAACAATTACCAGTAATCAGCTATTCCTAAAATAAATAATTATTTTTATAATGGACAAAAGTTTCTTGATTACTTAATATGTAAAAAATAAGAACRTTTAATTTTAAAAGAAAAGATCTAAGAAAAGAGTTCAGCTTTGTGTAAGAAATAAAACACTATAATAAAAATAAAACAAGTATTAGGCAGTGAGGAACAGGAGATGCAAGTGAAAGCAAAATTCTTTTATGTAACACTTTAACGAAGTTTTTCAAGAATGGAAGTCAAACAACAGGCAAAGGACAGGTGACCTGCAACCAGTGGTAGACAAAATACATAAACCCTGTATTTAAGTAAAAGTACAGATATCCCAAGTAAATTATTAACTAAAACATTAATAATATATACTATTATTAACATAAAAACAGAAGTTCTCCATTTACTGTACATTTCTATTTGAGAAAAAGTACAAAGTAGTATCMAAATTACTGAGCTTCACTCAGCTCACAGTAGCCCTTAAATCATATCCAAAGGTCTTTTTCCCTTCCTCTCTAACACACCTCCACTTTCCAAACTAATTTCAAAACACAACTTTTAMCCAGGAAAGGCAAATTACAGTATGTATAACAATCACCACTTCAAATGCTATACACTACAGTGGTTATGAACTGYAAAGCCATGCACAAATGCAGTGAATGTAGTKTAGGATGTAGTGAAGTTATAGTAAAAAATATCCACTAATAAAAGTATGGAAATAAGGTACTCATATGTGAAACAATAATTAAGTATCTTAACAAAGTAAAAATATTTAGGGACCTTCCAACTCTGCTTGCAACAGGTATAAACTGGGAATCAATATAATGTAAAGAAGAAGAAGATCATACACGGAGAGCAAAGGCTAGTTCCAGAATCATTGTATTATAGAGTGTGCTGTGTTCACATTTTTCCTGATTTTCTCCCAAATTTCGTCGTACCAAATTCCCACCCGTTATTAGAGGCTTCACCCACCTCAAGGTTACAACTGCCAACCAGGGAGGACGAAGACCATCATGTGTTTCCTCCTCCCCACACCCTTCTAAATGAGCTTGGCCAATCTGCTATCACACGAGTCCCGGTAGCAGGAGGCCAAAGCATCACCTGGCCTGCAGTATCTCCTGGGATTCAAATTTGCAATCTCTGGATGATGGGGTGAGCTCGTTACCGCTGCACCTGTCGGCCGTAGTACTCATGTTTCTAGGCTGAACTGCAGTACGAGTCTGACGCTGATTCTAGCACGGACCTGATACTGAGGGGTGCTTTTATAGAAAAATAATCAACAACAACATGACAATTACCATGACCTAATCAGCCTAGTGTTATAACTATATCTGACAGCAAAGAAAGGTCAGTAATGTTAACACGCGGCTTAATAAAATACTTAATAAATAATAATTAATTAAATAATTAATAAAAGGGAAAATACTGATGCGTAATCTCACCACTAAACCTCATCAATAATTTACTCTGCAATTCAACGATCACAGGAAGAAATTCAACGGCGCTAAACTCTCTGATGATCTTGTAATATTAATGGCCCGATTTTGGATTAATAATGTCCGGAAAATATGCGGAACATATTTTATTCATTGCATTTTTGAAAATCTTCAAACGTGTAAAGATTTGAGAGTGTTTTTTTCTTTTTTTTTCAAACTAATCAATTTCATCAGGACAAAAGGCTGTTTATTTCTGAGGAAGAGGAGAGACAACGTGTGCAGCAATTTAATTTGTTCAATGCCTGGCGACCCTTCATGCAATTTTCTACTATTAAAATCTGGCCTTCAAAACTCAAACAGATGGAACAGCTGTAATAAACGTATCCGTGTGTATTCGGGATGTCATTGACACAGGCACATTGCACACACACAGCGAGCTTTGCTGCTRCGTTTCTTTCCTTAGTGGTGTCACAAATGCAACTGCAGCATTGGGGGATGAGGGAAAAAGAAGAAGAAAAAAAGTAGAGTGAATGTATTTTCCTGACCTATTGGAGCAGTTAATCCCTCTGCTCTGTTAGACTCCTCTCCATTTGCAAGCAAGCGTGCTGTCTGATGAAATGCGCCTGATTCATAATTATATAAAAGCCCCAACTGATCCCTGACCTCATCATACAATGTGGTCTTCTGAGGAATGGCAAAGGTCATAGGTCACTGAAAGAGAGGCCAGGCTTGTCTGGCAGCGTTTGTAGGTCTTCCCCTTGCAACTGTGATGCTTTCTGGTTTTTCTTGTCTAATTATGCAGTTAGAATAACTAATGGACCTTAATTTGTACTCCATGCCAAATTTAGGGTCATCAAAAGCTCTGCATCATCTGAGTGTTGTTAAAATCGGTCCAAAGTCTGAAAAACTTCAAACGACTGTAGAAATGGTTTGTGTTTATGTTATGTCTGAGGGACATAATGATGATGATAATGATGATGCAATACATTAAACTAATTTAAGGACAGACAAAACATACCTTATGCTGCTATTGATCTACAAGAACCTTGTCGTAAACAATATACAGATCTTATCACAGCCATGTCAACAGTGCTACTATGCTTCCATAGATATTTACAAACCCAGTCACTTATCACTTTAAAGACACGGACACAAACACACAAGATCAAGGTCATAACCTTGACAAAAACATAGCTCTGTCAATACGAAGTTAATATCCTGCTGTGATGTGAAGGAATGGGACGGCGCAAGATTTTAAATATACAATATTGTAAATGATATTTATAGATATGTTGTATAGATATGTTGGCAACATTGATAAAATCTTATATGTAGGTAAGTATATTAAGTGCACTTAAAATGTACAGATAAACAAAAATAAGGACAAGCAATAAATAGATAATTAAGGTCAGGGGTAGCTCAGTGGTTAAGGCATTGGACTATGGTTTGGAAGGTCCCAGGTTCAAGTCCCACTACCACCAAGTTGTCCCTGTTGGGTCCTTGAGCAAGGCCCTTAACCCCAACTGCTCAGATGTATAATGAGATAAAAATGTAAGTCGCTCTGGATAAGGGCGTCTGCCAAATGCCTAGATGTAGATGTAAGCACATATACTGAACATTGCAGTGTTACAACAAAGACAAACCATACAAGTAGGTATTTATAAAACCCACATAAGCACTAAAAAGGCAGCAGGCATAATAAGGACTGGTTTTGTTCGTCACTTCATATGAATTATGACAAGTAGAAATAAATAATGTAGGCATTATTCAGCTTTATAAACTTGTGAGTGCTGTTACTACACTAGAGCATGTCCAGAAATTGTGCTGATCCTAAAGAATTATATTGAGTTACTTATTTTGGAGTTGTAAAGCTAAATAACTATTTAATAACTAGAGCATGACACTGAGCCCAACATTTTATCTTGTTTATGGGTGGCGTTCTAGCAGAAGACCACCTGTGCTGACCTTCAGCCTTTTGAAATACATTAATGATGACAAATACCGGAAGCTTTCCCTCCGCACAAATAATGCACACAATGCCGCAGTGCCAGGCTGAATAAAGCATTAATGAGAGACAGCCAGTCAACCCAACCTCGCTGCTCCAGCCTGACCGTGAGCGCTAGCATCGCTAATGAGTCGGACATCATGCATTCCACTCGCGCAGACATCCTGCACCTGAGAGGGCAGAGTCCTAGAAAGGCCAACTCTCTTTAGCAAAAACCATTAGCTAATCTCTCTCTCGCACACTCTTTGTGAAATAAACTAATACTGCAGCACGTTATTATTCTAATAGGTATCCACTGCAAGTGTATTATGTGTAAAAGAAAGGGGTTGTGCTGTCAGATGAAAATAATCAATGATGGGAAGTGATGGCAGTGGCTAAAGCTCTAGCTCAATTTGGGGATCTGAGGGATCCAGGTTCGAGCCGCGCCATTGGTGATTTGCGACACCGCACACTACCCAGCCACTGCATGAAGTGCCAGTTTTATTCCTCTTACAGAACAGCATTCTGACAATTGTCAGAACCATATCAAATAATTAAACGCTTCTGAAAAAGGCATCAGGACTTTTTTTTATTCCCAGAACAATCACGATGCACCCCATGGATGTGTAGGAAGGGGTAAGGGTACACCCAATAAAGAAAGAACACAGTRGTCATAATATTCAACATGTTAGTGGGTGATTTTTAGAAGATATAAATGTTTAGAGGTTTAAAGTGCTATGAGAGATATTTCAATTCAGAACACAAAGTCTGCTCCTTGCCATAGTTCAAAATTAAGAAATCAGTCTAATCTTTTTTTTTTTTTTTTCCCAAAGGTCCAGATAGATATGACATCTAATTAACTGGTATAATTGGAAAGCAGAAACTTTAACATTGTTGTTATGAATACAGTGTGGCTATCAAATGAGCTCATTTCTTTCTGTGAATATGCACAAAAGGCACTTCGGGCAGTGCTTCAGGCTTTTTGTATTAGTGAACATATAACAAATCCAATCATGTTTTCGTAGTATTACTGTGTGTTTTCAGAGCAACGTCATGCCAACACTAGGGCACTGCAGGAACACGAATAAATACAAATGCTTGGAATGGATTTCCAGAAGAGGATTTTTCAAACTGGTCTTAAACCAAAGTACTTAATCACATCCTTTAATTAAGAAACATTTCCTAAGAGACTTTGTAACTAACACATCAGGAAACGCACAGAAGCACAACAGTTTCAACAGATGCAAGGCAACAACCAAACTGGATATAACAGAGCAAAAACCATGGAGGATAATGTAAATAAACAATATTAATTCATTCATACATCTTTAGAATCTGCCAGGTCAGGAAGTACAAACTAAGGTACATAAGTTTGGGTAAATGTTGGGAAATATGTAAAAAGCGAGTACTAAATGTGTAATAAAATCTCTCCATGCTGAGATACTGCACCTGGTGTGTCCCTGGGTTTACTTTTAGTTGTTGCAAATATGGGTGTTTGGGTTCATATTTGATAAAAATAAATATGAAAAATGACAGTTTTACGTCATACTTACTTCAGAATTAATTCTCAGTACAAATATAGATATTTGAAGGAGTACAGAAATACTACGGAAGAGGATTAAGGAAACCTAACTGTAACTAAAGTCAGACTTCTGAGACTAAAGTCTCTAAAGAAAGTCTAATGAATTTTGATTTGAAAATTCAGAACTACTTTAAATAGTAGCCATAATGCTCAGAGCGTGACATTATTTTCTTCCACCCAAGGAAATTAGGTATAGCATGCAACTACTGGAGGCAAGTGTGTGTGTTACTGGTTTATTAAGATTGACAGTAAAAGAATGTGCAGTATGTTAAAATAAAGAGGATTTAAAAAAAAAAAAAGTCACTTAAGGAAATACATTACGTTGTATAAAAATAATAATAATAATAAATAATTGAACACAGATAATAATAATTGTACCTGTGTGCACACCCATCTTTGGCAGAAACAAATGAATTTTAATGAGCATGCAAATGCAACTGTTACATGGCAAGGTGAAAAAACAAACAAGATGTCGAAAACACAATCAAGTGAAGATTTCTCTTGGCAGATTTCGTAAAAAGCTTACATCCTTTTTTTTTGCGAGTTGGCTCTGTGTCTGCCATGATGGTTTGTCACTAAACAATGCAGAAAAACTAGTTCATGCTTTTATCACCTCTAGGTTGGACTATTGTAACGCCTTACTGTCTGGTTGTACAACTAGGTGTATAAACAAGCGTCAGTTAGTCCAGAATGCAGCAGCGAGAGTCCTCACTAGAACCAGAAGATACGAGCACATCACCCCTATCTTATCTACACTGCACTGGCTCCCTGTGAAATTTCGCATCAATTTTAAAATGATACTTTAGACATATAAAGCATTAAATGGTCTCGCGCCGCAGTATCCGAGTGAACTGCTAGTGTGAATGAACGATCCGCCACGCCTACTTCCATCAAATGATGCAGGCTACTTGTCAGTACCACGTATTATTAAAAAAAACTACAGCAAGGGGTGGAGCTTTTTCTTACAAAGCCCCAAAGTTATGAAATAGCCTTCCAAAAAGTGTTCGGGACGTAGACTATTATGGTGAACTGGTATGTTTAGATKCTGTCTTCCTCACTCTCATTGATCACTCAGGTTTGTTGATGGTGAAGTGAGGGCTCAGGGAGCCCTCATGTCCGCGTTTCCTTCTGGCTCTCCCTTTTAGTTATGCCGTCATGCACTACTAGTTATGCCCTACTTGCACTGTGCACTGTATAAACTGTACATTCATCTTATACTGAAGTTATCTCTTCTTCTCTTCTCTCTCGCTCTCTTTCCCTCTCTCTGATGAGCTACACATACCACTCTTGAGCTGTCAGTGATCCAGACACCCCTTCGGACCCATTTGACACGTCCTAGTGTGCCGCGTCTGGTTGGAGATCTTGTCGCATGGATTCCCCGTGTGGTCTGCCTGGGATGCATGTGGTGTCTGGGAACGGTTCCACTTTAACATAAATACGGTCCTGGCCTCGGCTGATACAGACAGCTGTTTTCTGAGGACTTGTGACTGCAGTCGCTCGATAGTTCAGGACTGGAATTTCCTACCTAAGCCTCCAATAACGAACTGGACTCCACATTAACTTAAAGACACCAACTGTTATATTGAACTTCCTAACACACAGTATGACTGGAGATCAATCTCTGCTATCCGTTTCACCCAAATGAAGAGGGGTTCCCTGTTGAGTCTGGTCTCCCTCAAGGTTTCTTCCTATTTCCATCTCAGGGAATTTTTCCTTGCCTTTCCTTGATCATTTTGATTCTTACACATTCACATTTCATACAAACTACCGTAATTTTGATTGTGTAAATCTGCTTTGCGACAGTGACAATTGTTAAAAGCACTATACAAATATATATATATATWTTTTTTTATCAAAATATAGGCCAAGACAATAACTATAATTTGTCAATATTATGAATATTCTTATTATTTATGGTGTACTTGTTCAGTATAGTAAGTCAATCTTGGAGTATGATCCTAGCTTCATCATTAGTACACAGCAGGTCAAAGTACAGATAGACAGCATCAAATGAAGAATGTCCCTCATTGTAACATGGGGAAAACAGGCAAAGGTCTAAGCCATCAAACACTCTGATCTAGAAAGCAAAAGGAGTAAAACTCAAGTATGAGTGCAATGTTTTACAGACACAGTGGGGTATACTGAATGGGTAAAGATAAGGAGGAACTAACACATAGTAGGAGTTCAGGAAGCAAGGGAATGATGGTGCAGGAGTAGAGACAAGACCACACACTTGTGTTTTCACCAGTGGTGCAAAAGATAAATTTGTAATATTTACATAATTTCAGATTAATTAGGAGGGATTTGTGAATGTTTTGTGCAAAGAAGTGTTTTAGAGTTGAATAGGAGCATTCAGTCAAGTTCATTGTTCCTTTTAAACAATTCTCAGGATGCCATATTGTATAAGGTATGGATGGACAAGGACAAGGATGAATATACACAAACTAAAATCTTCTGATTCTGACAGAAAAAGGGGTATGGATGGCACCGCTGTTGATGCTTCTTTATATTAAGGATCATTGACCAGATTTTCAACTTTAGAGCTCATTCTGTAACTATTTCATATGGCTCATATTCCACTTAAATAATATTTAGGGCTATAACCTACCCATGCCTTCGAGCATCTACGTGTCTCATATGTACAGTAAGGCATAGCTGGCAAATGTGGCGGCTACAGCTATTATAGCCTTTCCATCGTCTGATGGAAGCAAACGACCTTTTAATACCTCCCGAACGCATAATTGAATTCATTCATCAAGAGCACAGTTGCAGGCAGCCGCCAAAGGGAGCCTGCAGAGGGCTGAACCAGCAGCTTTGGTGGGCTTGATGCTCTGATGCATTTAGCAGAATCAAGAGCTTAAGCGCCTTTGGATTAGAGCCCAATGGTGTGCTAGCACCAGCCGCTAGCTGTGACGGACCCAGCCGCTGCAGCCATTCAGGCCCAGTGGGAAATTTTGTAAGCCATTATAATAATAAGCCTAGTTTTTGCTCCGAAAAGCATTTCTAATTACACATTATCGTTATTGAATGGCGTCAGCTTGTCACGTTAAATCTATACATGATTAATTTGATGGCAAGCTGGCCTGTCAGAATCAACTCGGGGAAAAAAATGCAGTGTAATTAAAAAAAAAAGCCACAGTTCAGTGCATGATACACGAATCAATGCAAAGCTGTGAGCATGTTACTTGAATTCATGCTAATGTTTACTGATCATAAAACATTCCTGCTTTTCTCAGCAAATCTGTATTGCAAATTCGGTGGAAAGATGACACTATAGCTTAATAATCATAATATCACCTACAAGAAAATGTCTTTTTACAAATGACCTTGAAATAGTTTGTAAGGGCGCCAATAGAAAAGCTAATTCTTTCATATGTTTTATGAATAAATATTCATAGAGATCCATAAATTTATGTATGCATTTATTTATTCCTTTATATGTTTTATGTATGTGTGTTATGGATATTGATATTGTATGGATATATGTTTTATTCCTTTATTTGATTATGCTTTTGATAAAGATGCATTCAAATTTAAAGCCTTCTGTTCACGTGACATTCTGTTCGACACATCTACTCTCAAACAGTAGATGTCTTTGAACCTTTTCATCTAACGATCGATCGATAGATAAATAGATAATATGTCCTTTAGTCATATTGTTTGTCAGGGGTACTTGGAAAGTGCCGCTAAATTTGTAACTAATTATTTTTCTAGGTTTAGATATCCAGTCCCCACTTTTATAAAAATAAAAATAAAAAAAGTATGTTTTTGTTTGGTTCGATTAATAAGTTTTACTGTATTAAGTACATGTGACCACTAATGGTGCCAATAAGTTTGGAAAAAAACAGATTTGGAGGAAGGAAGAAAATGAAGATGATGAGGAAGAGGAAGGTGAGGGAGAGGAAAAGCAAAGACTGGAGGGAAATATTAGGGACCAAAATATGACAAAGATGAAGATTAGGAGGAAGATGAGGATGTGGAAGATGACAAAGAGAATGATCAGAAATAAAACGAACGGAAGAAGATGAAGAGGAAAACAAAGAAAAACCGAGATGAGAAAGAGGGTCTGAAGATAGGTAAGTGCAGAATTATAAAGAAGATGAACAAGGAAAAGGGGGACGATAAGGAAGAAGAGAGGTAAATGAGTGAGGTAAAGCAAGGGGAGAAAGAGTATAAGGAAGTACAAGATGAGGAGGATGGAAATAAAAGAGGATGAGGAAGATAAGGAATAGAAGAAAAAAGAGGGAGAGAAGGATGAGGAATGAAAGTAAGAGAAAGATGAGGAAGATGAAGAGAAATATGAGAATGGAAGATGAGAGAAAAAAGGCAAAGATGAAGGAAGAGGAGGAAGAGGAGGAAGATGAAGAAGCGAAGGATAAGGCAAATGAGAGTGTAGAAGATGAGACAGATGAGGAAGATAAGAACAAGGATAAGGAAGTTGAGGAAAGGAAAGAAGCAGGAGAGGAGAAAAATGAATGGGAAACTGAGGAAGAGGAAGGTGTGTGTGTGTGTGTCTGTCCGCTACTGAGACATGAGGCAGAGATGAAGGAGTTGAGGCGAGCTTTTAGCCTCCCGCTTCTTATTCATGACTCCCTGTGGCAACACTGAATGCTGTTCTCTATCAACGTCTCACCTTTCCTCCTTCATACACATTTCCTCTCTCACACACACACACACACACACACACACACACACACACACACACCTTTCAAACGTCTCGTCACCTCAATTTATCTGCATAGAAGTCAACAAATAAAAGAGGTTCTTCGTTTTATCCAGGAGTTAACAATAACTCTTGCACTTGTATCTTATCTCTGCTCCTCTGACCCTCGGCTCCATCGAGCACACTGAGTACATACACCAAGTACACACAACTCTCCCCGCATGCTCTGCCCGGCCCTCCTGCTGAGTTCAATACATATCATTTTAAAGCTATTTCTTCCTCCTAACCAGCGTGTGTGTGTGTGTGTGTGTGTGTGTGTGTGTGTGTGTGTGTGTGTGTGTGTGTGTGTGTGTGTGTCTCTACACAACTCTAAAGCATGTCATTCTGGATAAGGTAACACTTCTTCTATCACTCTATCCTCCAGCTGGTTAAGAGTACACTGAGTGCTAAACAGTGTAAAATCCTACAGCAGAGAAAAGATAAATATTCAGTAAACCTGCACTAATTGTAATCATCCTTAAATAACACCCAAATTAATTAAATAATAAATTTGAAAATTTTATCTTTATTATTTATTTATTTATTACTGTACATACAGCACTGTGCAAAAGTCTAGGCCCCCTGTGTTTTTTGTTTGTTTGTTTTTTCGATAAAAACTTTCCTATGGATTTCCTTTTTGTCATTGCTTTATTACTGAGTCGGTATAAAAACATTAGTATTCTAGCACAAAATTTAAAGTTAAAGAAAAACGTATTTGTATGCCAGGAATTTTTTTTTTTTTTTTTTTAAGGCCAGCTTTTGCATGCAAGAAACAGGTGCAACAATCAAAATCCTGCAGGACGCTCAGTAAAAACGGATTTCCTTATAAAACCACACAAATTATACCAGAAACTAAAAAGGTCCTCAAACCACTGTCACACCAAATACAAACTTTTAATTTTTTTATTTTAATTAACTACTGTTATTTGCAGTGTACCGTGAACAGCAGGAAATCTTAACAAGAGACAGTGTTTGAATCTAGTCAAATATCATTGATTCTAAGTAATTAAATAAAAGATTATTAAGCCTATTTCTAGTATCTAGTTCCTAGTTATAGTTATGAACCAATAGGACAAGAAACTGTCACTAAAAATAACCGAATATATCTCAACATAGGTCTAATAATATTTGGCCTGTTGCGATCTCACATTTTAAATTTGTAGATATATTTGAGTTGAGCTCAAAATATTTTATTACTATTATTTTTTTTGCAGTGTATACAGTTATTGCATGTTTCTTAAAATTCATAAAACCACAAAAGGAAAGACAAGAAAGAAAGACTGACTGGCTGACAAAGGAAAATGGAAATTGGGAGAATGAAAAAAATATATAACTGAAAAAAAGAATGAGCTGAAAGAAAAATATTTTAACATTTAAACAATAAAGGGGAATGAAAAAAGCAAGACAGCAAGAATAAAAAAGTCAATGTATTAACCTATTAACCGTACAATTATCAAAGAAAAGAAAGATAAGGACAAAAAGAAGAAGGAAAAAAAGGAAGTGATAAGTCAATGATAAAAACATTTAACATTACAACAGATAAATACCAGAAGAAGAAAAAGATGAAAGAAAAAAAAAGAAAGAAAAAGATTAAGAGATTATTTAAAGAAAAAGAAAGAGAAAAAGATGAAAAAGAGTAATGATTATTTTATTAATAGTAAAATTTAAAAACGTAACATAAAAAGAAAAAATAATAATGTCTTCATATTTTATTATTATTATTATAGTTATTATTGTAGCTAATTAATATTCATCTAATTAGTTCTATATATAAGAACAATTATTTAAAAAAGATCAAAGATCAAGATCCAGCTTAGAAATCCAAACATTCTTGGGCTCCAAGCCGCTAATGAAGTGAACATGAGAAAGAGAATAAAATGTTACTACTGATCTGTTTTCAGAGCTGAAAATGATCACGTGATCACTAAATGATCACGTGACATCACGTGTGAATCAGTGGCATGGATGTTGATGTTAGCACTGTGAGGCAAGTTCATTAGTCTGCCACAGGTGGAAGAGGAGATGTGATGAACCCTATCAGGCTAACATCTCCACTGGGGAGAAAAGGGAAACCTGGCAACAGCAGGCCACGCATGAAATTACATCAGCACCCTCGCTCTGCGTGTAATTCCATTATGATGGATGCGAAGGGAAAGCGTAGGTGTGGTGTAATTAACAGGTAATTGACATTAGAGAGCTGGCTTGCATTAGGTTGGCACAGGAGAGATGCGTTTCAGGTTCTGACTTTACACAGTCTTCCAAGCCACTTTGGCGTGTCTGCGGGGTCATATGCATAAGGGAGAAGGTCATGCTAGATTAGACGCAAGGCCTCGATAGAGAAAGAGGAGTTAGTCTGATGCGCAGGAAACATGGGAGGTCACAGAGCAATACAGAGAAAATACAAAGTAAAGTAGTAACCATGGAAACAAATGAGTAGGCACAGGCGATTCAAATCAAGTAAAAAGGTTTTCCATGAGAGAACAGAAGAAACAAAAACTGTCTTATTTTCCCAGAATCGTTCTTAAAAATGGTTTTGTAATACATTTTTGATAAATAATTAAAGGGCTGAATGGTTGGATGGAAGAAAACAGGCAGGAAGAAAAGACAGAAAATTAAAACAAAAAAATGAAACAGATGAACAAATTAGACAAAAAATGGCAAATGTAGAACAAGGAAGGAAGGACGGAAGGAAGGAAAGAACAGCAGGCCACACGTTAAATACATCAGCATCCTCAGATAGAGAGAGAGAGATGATAAGAGAGTCAATGAGTGAGTGAGAGAGAATAGCAAAGTGAGAGAGAGGATACGAGAGTGTTGATAAGAGATTGAGGTAGAGGATAAGAGAATGAGGAAGAGGATAAGAGATTGAGGTAGATGATAAGAGAATGAGGGAGAAGATAAGAGAGTAAGGTAGAGGATAAGAGAATGAGGATAAGAGATTGAGGTAGAGGATAAGAGAATGAGGAAGAGGATAAGAGAGTGAGGGAGAGGATAAGAGAGTGAGG
>QMIH01000513.1:22066-37760 GCA_003987875.1 Clarias batrachus
AGAGGATAAGAGAGTGAGGATAAGAGAATGAGGGAGAGGATAAGAGAATGAGGGAGAGGATAAGAGAGAGAGGAAGAGGATAAGAGAGTTAGAGAGGGGATAAGAGAGTGAGAGTTAGGATAAGAGTGAGGAAGAGGATAAGAGTGAGAGAAAAGATGAGAGAGTGAAGGAGAGGATAAGAAAGTGAGGGAGAGATTATGAAAGACAAGAGTGTGATGGTGTGTGTTTTTTTTCTCAGGACGCCTGTTGAAACCTGTTTGTCATTGTGCTCAGTCGCCAGCCAGCCGTGTTTCTCGCAGCAGCAGTAATCTGCCAAAACCCACTTAGTGTCAGCCAGGATTGTTATTTGCTCATCACCATAAAAGCATTTTCAACAGGCGAAGCCGACGAAGCAGAACACTGTTACTGTTGCTCCTGTGGACACAACAATTTAGCAAAACACTAGCAATCTTCAAAAATAAAACTATCTATCTGTGTTGTGGCAGGAACAGAAAGCTGATCGAGCTAGTGGGAGATGATCAAATCAAACAAAACACTATCCTTAACTAAAGATATTATTTATCATCACATCTGTCAGATCTTTTTACTGTCATATGCAACGCTTTATTGTGTTTCTGTAAAAGAGTACATCTTGACAAACACTACACCAGATTCAGTTCTCGATTCTGGTGGGTCAGATAGTGCTTTGCTGGGACAGCAGAGTTACCTGTACTTCATCTTAAAGGCAATGTGACATCGTTTTTTGGGGAAAAAAAATTAAATTAGAAGCCCAGTGTTTTTATAATGAAATAATAATCGGTGATGGAAATCTTGTGAAAAGGAGTTAGTGCTCTTCACAGGAGGGAAAGAAGGAAGAAATGAAGGAGGGAAGAAGGAAAACAAAATCTAGAAAGATAGAGGAAAATATAAAAAATGGAATGGAAAGACGAATCAAACAAAAGAAAGAAGACTAGAATTTTTTTTTTAAAAAACTGAAAAAAGAAAGGATGAAACAAAAGAACAAACATTTAATATAAAACTAGAAAGAAAAAAAGAAATCAAGAGAGAAAGAGAGAAAGAAAAACAAAGATAAAAGCTGGAAATTTACAAGAAAGGAGGATGAAGCAAAGAAACAAACATCTAATATAAAGAGAAAAAAAGCAAAGAAAGAAAGACAGAAAAAAAGAAAGAAACTTGAAAAATATGAACCAAAAAAAAAATAAGGTAAGGATGAATTAAACAAATATCTAATTTAAAAATTAGAAAAAAGAAAAGATTTTTTTTTAAATGAATGGCTAGAAATATAGCAAAAAAGGTAAAGGAAAGGAAGGATGAACCAAATAAACTAACATGTAATTTACTAATGAAACATAAACATAAACAAAGAAACAAAGAAAATTAAGAAATTAAGAAAATGATAGGATGCGCACAAAAAGGCAGCCTGAACTCAGCTTGATAATTTTCCTCGAACATCACAACCTAAAGTGTTTTTCCCCTCTTATATGCCATCAACTCCAAGAACCACCCTCCCCAGCCCTATTTTTATGGCAATTAGTGTTACCATCAGTTTATCATCAGTCTGAGGTAAAGTGGAGCCTCTACTGTACAAGACCCGTCATGCAGCATTTTATTTTGAGTGGTACCGTCAGACTTTAATATACCGTAGGACCTTAACGAGCATCACAAGGTTATACACACGACTCGTACGCAGATTTTTAAATTCCAGTCAGTTTCAGGAGCCATAATGAAGCGCCTCGGACGACAATAACGGCTTGTAGATAACAACAATTTCAGTCACCTTGTCTTGCATCTAATTATGAGATATATCCAAATGACCCCGATGTCTCTGCGTACATTCACACAGACGATTCTCCACCACCAGGCGTGTGTTACTGCTTCTTCTAAAGCTTTCTTAAAGGCTGGAGGGGAGCTTATTGAGGCGTCCTGCGGGCAGACATGGCTAAAAAACCGAGCACATTTACGAGCGCAACAGCGGGAATGCGTGATGTAGAAGAGTTGAGGCAGGGGGTTGAGAGAGCTGTCAGCTAGACCCGGTGCTGCTACTTGCTGAAAATATATGGGAGTTAGAGGAAGTGAGAAAAGTCGCATAAGCGATTTGAAGTCTTGCAAAGTTGAAAAAGAAAAAATCTAGTTCGTAAATAGGTTCTTATTTTTTTTATTTTTTTTTATTTAAAGGTCCCATATTTCATTATGTCTTTTAACAAGTTAACGTACATCTCAGAGTGCTCCAAAAGTGCGTATAAATGATCCAGCTCAAATATACCTCAGATATTGTATTTTTATACCTCAAATTCCCTCCGTCTCTGTTTCTTATATGAGGTCATCTTAGGGGGGTAATCTATTTGTCATGTTTAAAGGTTGGACAATACAAAAATGAAAAAAAAAAAAAAGTCCCACAATGGGGAGCCATATGAATACCAAAAACGTGGATATCGCATTTTAAAGGTAATATTTTACAACATATTAATCTCAACAGTGAACTAATGATCCTGGCATTCAAGACTGAAGTCAAAGTGACATAATGGTGATGAAACATTGTATGGTAATATCAACATTCTCAAAATCTCCAGTATAAAATTGTGATAGTGGAAGGTTATAACATTATTATAAGAACTATTACATTACAACAATAGAGAAACTGTCCAGTTTCTAATTTCTGCTAATTTGTAAGAGTATTATAAATGGATCAGCGGTAACATGCAAAACATTATGCCCAGTGTTGTGTAGGTTCCCCTTGTGCTTCCAGGGAGGCGCTGACCCCTCAGGGAATAGGTCCACAAAATCAAAGGTGTGCTGTGGTATCTGGGACGTTAAAGCAGATCTATTACATGCTGTAAGTTGCAAGGTGGGCCTCTATGGATCAGACATGTTTGTCGATTATGATGGTCGATTATGGGAAATATAGATCTGGGGAACTTGGAGGCCAGAACTTGGAGGCCTTGAATTCTTCTAATGTGAATGTAACACATGTAGTGTTTTGCTATTAATGCATTGCATTAATTAATCATTATGAATGAATAATAATTAATGCTATTTTAGTATTTTTATATATTTTAAACATATTTTAATGAACTGCTTGTAAGAAACAAAATTTTCATGTCTTTTTTTTTCTTTTAAGAAACTGAAAATTAAAGTATACTGGACATCAGGCTATAACTCTCTTGTAATTGCACCTGTTTTTTCTTGCTTTCTGCAGCTTTCATCCTGTTCTCTCTCTTTTTTTGTGCTGTTAACCAAAAGTTAACAACCAAACAGAGCTTTTATAATCAATAAAAGCTTTACATGCAATTGGTCCATAGTGATTGATAACATTTTTCTAGACGGATGTTGGGTTGCTGTGGGCAAAGTTGAAAGGCAACATTATTTTGACGTATATGCCATATTAATAACTATTATAGACTTATAAACTGCAGTTCTTTCATCTCAACCTGGTTGTTTTACAAAAAAAACCTTTGTCTATCCATCTATACAAAAAAAGACATTTAAAATTAGTCAAGTTTTGTTCAAATCGTTCGAGTCACTGTCCACAGATCTACTGGAAAAATAGCAATATGAGTTATGTATGTAAGTCCCAGATTGACCCGATCTCTTATCCTCTTATCCACTTATAACTACAAAAACATTTGACATAGGTAAGATGTTATAATGCAACCTTCTGTCAACTTGACATCCCAGCACAAGTTTGTCACATTTTGAAAGGTGAACTATTTGAATTAAAAAAAGCTCCTTATAAATATCAGCTGAAATGGCTTGTAGTATTTAGATTAAAAATACAATTTTCGAGTTTAGAAATTTATTAAAAGAAAGTCGATGGATCAAAAAGACAAAGCAAAAAAATGAGAGTGTTATAATCTTGTAAATGTGGAGATCAGATAGCCAGAACAATGCATCAGGAATTCAATGTTTATCTTTGCACAAAAAAATGCTCTCAGACTTGGTATTTAGTATTTTGGCATTCTAACCACGACGGCTGTCCACACGGCACGGGAGGGGGGAAGGTCATACAGAAGAATGTCATATAAATTGTCTTTCTTCTGCCGAACTGGCGGATGAGTGGAGAAAAGAAAAGCGCTCAGCGGTGGCATCAGACGTTTCATTTAGAGCCTGTCAGACAGCTTTTCACAACATCTTAGCAATTGAAAATGCTTTACGTCTCTGAATGACAAGTCATCTAAGTGGAGGACAAGGAAAGGAGGCGAACACTCACTCTGTGCTATCTTGGCAAGATGAAGACGGTTGACCCAGGAGATCTTGCTGAGAGGACTAGGAGTGTTGAACACCACCATGAAGCTGACTGGACGGCCAGACCTGGTACAAACACATGAACGAAAGAAAAATTAGTTTTTAAAAGATAGATGTATTCGCAGTTATTCTGTGTTTGCTGCCAGACACTACTGTATGAAGTCGCAATTAAATAAACAAGTCAATTAAAACAAAATGTCTAAAAAATAAAGAAATAAAATACATACTAAAACTTAGTTTTAGTTAAATATCATGTGTGGAATTTAATTGGGCAAAATTCCAGCAAGATATTTGCTATTAATTGATGATGCATACTGAGGAATTACAATTCAAGGGAAATTTCATCACAAGTCTTAGACTGACTTGAACACCGCTTGTATGTACTGTATGTGTATATACTGTATAGTGTGCATCATTTTTTTTTATATTTCCAATTTAATTATAGTATTATAGTAGCACTGAACACTTAATAATAGGATTTTAATAAGGTGAGTATTCTTAAGTGTTCAGCGCTTCTATAATTTTATAATTAAATTTAAATTTTTACAAATTGGTATTTATAAGGGATAACTACATTATTAACCAGGGTGAATAAGCAACACATTTTCTTATAAAAGTAACTACAATTACAGCAAGTGCTTTTTATTTTTTTTCATAGATAGATAGATAGAGAAATTGTTTATTAAAGTGTTAAATAAACCTATGAATGGTTAAAAAAACATTTCTCTAATTCTTGTGATTTTTTGAAAATAATAAAACCGCAACATGATTACATTTGTCTTTATTCTGCAGCTCATTTCATTTCTTCCCCTTTTTTGGTGAGTACAGTATATGAACCCTTTGTAATATTCGCAATTTAAATCTATATCTATCCATCTATTTTATATATATTATTAAGTAGCACTATTATGAGTAGTAGAGTAGTAGTAGTAATATTACAGAGTGCTTTGGTCATGCAATAAATACACCAGAATAAAAAAATCATTATATTTACATGATAAATTTCCCTTTTTCATAACGTGCCTTCAGATCAATTATAGCTGTGATTAATTCTTTAATGTAAAATAGACTAGGGCCACCCATGGGCTTGGTTAAGTCTTTAATTTATTACAACACTTTACACATCACCACCTACACAATGTCAATGCAAGCATGTATTTCATTTTTAATTAAACACTATTCAAAATATGTATAAATAAAGGCCCACTCATGCAGTTTCCAGCCATGTTGTAGAAATTCCAGCATTAGTGTGGAGGGTTATTAGTGCTCAAGGAGACCCAGGTCATTCACTGAGCCAAGTTCATAGGAATCCTAATGAGCAGGAGACATTTCTGTGAATTTCATACGAATGAAGTAATAAGAAAACGCTTGTTGATGACTCTAATGTTAACCATTTATATTTTTAGAAGGCTGTTATTAATGAAGTTGTCTGAAAGAGTCATGGAACTCTTACTTTAACCATCTGTAACCTTTTTCAACAAATTGCTGAATTTGCACTTTTGAGACCATAATGGCTCCATGGATGATTATTTATGAAAGAGAACCAGAAAAGGGATTTTAATGAAGTAAAGAGTGCCGAATCAACCCSYCAGTGACGAATTAAACTCTTCCAAATGGGCTAAATCCACTTGGAAATGGGGAAATGGAGTGTAATCAGCAGGGGTAATGATACTCAATCACACAGGTATCGAGCTCAAGGCTCGTCTGCCAAACACAGTCCACTGCCTTGTTTCATTTAGATCGTGTAAAGTATCAGTAGCAGTTATTTGACATTTTTTAACTAAAATTCAGACCAGTCCAATGGGATTCTATTCCATGCAGGTAAAATGCTGCTTAAAGTCAATTCCAATTTAAATCCTTTGATCAGACCAGCATACACACACACACACAGGAAAAAAAAAAAGATTTAGAAAAGTCAGGTGTTTAGATTCAGTGACTGACTCCAAATTCCAAAGTGAATCAACTACAAATATGTTCATAGAAGGAAGGTCGATAGAGCAAAATGAGTGACTAAAGAAATGAGTGACTAGAGCAATGTCTGATCTTTACTCTGTGTCATCTTTTAAATCGCTTTCTTAACGTTAGGTATTTTCTTTAAAGAAAAAAAAAGGAGGAAAAAAGTTATACACAGGCAACTCATTGTCTTCCTTATAAAGAAGCCACTAATGATTACACTACAGCGTTTGGCTTTGATGACTTGGCACTAGGCTCAAATTTAATTAACATTGACCCAATTTATACAAACCTTTTCAAAGCACATCCAATAAAACTTAGCAAAGAAAAGGCGAGCTTGTTACAATAGGGATGCAGTTATGTATTTGCATATCTCAAAATCCAAAGCTACAAAATATACAGTTGTATCATGTGATTTCTTGTCCCCTGTGTATTCTGCAATTTTCTCAAAAGAACAAGCAAATCCAAGTAGATTCACATTCTGTAATGTGCAAAAGTCTTAAAAATATTTGCGTTATTTGTTGTTTTTTTAAACAAAGTTTGTTATGCATGTGCATTTTATGATTTCATTATTGCATCAGTACATTTTTTTTTTGTATTTCCAAATATTAGTATAACCGAACAAAATTAAATGGTGCAGAAAAATATTTGTTATGCCAGAAAAGAAAGCAGCATAATATACAAGAAACCACTTTTGAGATGAATTAAAAAAAGAAAAGAAAAGCTGCTGGGTTTTGCATGCAAAGAAAGAACCAGGCGCATCAGTCAAAGCCGTCAGATGAAGATCAGTAAATCTTAAAGGCTATAAACGTTATTCATTCATATCATTCGTTCATATCAATACTAATCATCTGTAGGTGCCATTGCTTTTTACGAGGGGCATTCATGTCCAACCAGGACTTTTGATTGTGCAGGATAATAGAACAGTCAATAGAGGTAAAAAAAAAAAAAAGAAAATACCTTCTATTTCTCTACATAATCTCCTGCTACACTGACGGATTTATCACAATGTTTCACTAATGCTTGGTTCGCACCAAGGTAGAAAGTTTCCTCAGTATGCCAGAGCCATGATAGGGCTGTCTGTTTCAAGTCTAAAGCCTCCCAGAAACGTGTCTTATGGCCCAAGCATGTGGAAATGACTTGGAGCAAGGTCAGGACTATATGGAGAAGTGGCAATAACTCCCAGCTAGGTTCCTGTAATGCACAAGTGGTGTTAGTGAATGATTGTGTACAGTTCCCACAGACAGCTGTATCTCTCACAACTGCAGTGTGCTCGGAGCCACCTAGGCGGGGATCATCATTCACAGATGTATGGCCTTCCTTAAATCTTTCGCACCATCCAAATGTCTCATCACCGTACTGTGCTTAAGGTCTTCTGTAAATGTCAATTGGTTTTACACCTTCATTCACCAGAAATTTCGGCTTTGCCTTGAGTACCCATTGTACTTAAGGTCCCATATTGTACCATTTCTTAAGCAACTTAACACGGCTCTCAGTGTTCCCCAAAGTGTGTGTTCCAGCAGAAAGACCCCTCCATATGCACCATTTTAGTGTTTAGGTAAATTAACTACTCCTTTGCAACACCTCACAAGAGAACAGCAGAGCTAAGCAATGAGCCAGGGAAGTGCTCGTCTTATATGAGGTCACACCAGAGAGAAAATCCAATGAGTAATCCAAACATGGAAAAACAAAATAAATAAATAAAGATATCAGTGAGAGCCCCCCCATGTTTGTTTTTATTTACACACACACACACACGCACACACGCGCACACACACACACACACACACACACACACACACACCTGAATGCCGACTTAAATGTCTAAATAGTGAAGTTTGCATAAAAGGTCCCCCTTTAGACTTTATGAGGCACTTAATGCATCACTGATGTTGAGCACTTGTTAACATTTAGTGACCATCAGCAGTACTAAGGAGGCTGGGTAGGCAGTGAGACGTGAGGTGGCTCACGTTCAGTCATGGTTAGAAGGTAATTGAGTGCAGTTTGCAGCCTGCCCGAGCACCTGTCATATCAGCACCTCAGCCTGCTTTATATTCACTCCCAGACTTCAAAAAAGGCAGAGTCAGGAATTGAGAAAGAAATCACAGTCATGGGGAAGAAAAAAATATATATGTGTGTGTGTGTGTGCGCACACACGCTCGCACGTACTGCACTCATAAAAGGCAAGAACTCAGCAGGCTGTATCTGTAGCGTTTTCTTTCCTGCTCATGCATTTTTTCCGTGCTCAGCAGAAAGATTTCCACGAAGGTGAAAATAAAGTGCAGAAGTCATGGAATCACATTCCACATGAAATGCAGACTTGGCACAGCCATAGCTCCCTCCTCCTGGCTGACCAACAAGCTAGGTCTAAGTGTGTGTGTGCGCGCATGTATGCGTACATCAGTGTGAATGAGAGCCAACAGGCAACAGGGAAGAACGAAGACCAGACCACCGAGTGATATCTGGCAGGTGGGCGAGTGTTGTGTGTGACAGTAAGCCAGAAAAACAGGACAGATGTTAAAATGAATGATACACAGCATTCATCACACTCATCGAGACACTTGTGATGCATCTACAGTACCAAAAAGGCTACTGAGGATCCTGAGAGCTCACTTCAATCTAACACTAACGACTAAGGGTTGGAGCTGTTAGAATGAAACATTTTCTCCTATAAGCTTCTACATGAAAGCTTTAAGTGTACCTCGAGAGGGACCTTAAGTGTCCTAGAGACCAATTTTCAAAGAGCCCATTGATCGTGGAAATGTGAAGAGCAATATATAGTTAATATATTGATGAAATATATGGTTAATATACAGTATTGACTCAAATTGAAGGAATCAATTTGAAGATATTGGATTATGGAAGGTTAGAAGGTCCAAAGTAATAATAAAGTAAGGAACAGCCTTACAATAATAAACAATTTTTTTTTTTCCCTACAGATGGTGTTTTGATAATGGTTTTGGAGAGCACTACCTGACAAGTAACTCCATACAATAGATGTTCAGTTGATATGTGGTTAGTGTAAAAGCTATACAGTAAGGCCCCTACATACAAACATTCAAGTTAGAAATTTCGAAGATACAAAGAAGCATTTGCGCATGTTCAATTGCTAAAGTTAGATCACATGTCCGGCGTACATTGTTACACCGGACATGCATGCATCCGTCGCAAGTGCTTACAAGCCCAGGATGTCCACAAACAAGCATAAACGCAGCAGCTAAGAAGCTGGTACTGCTAAGTAGCGTCAAGCAATAACAATGCAGAAGAAACTGAAAATAATTGAAAGAATGGAGCAAGCTTGTTGCTAGATGCTTGTTCTTTTAAGATGAATCATTCAATCATCAGCATGATTCTAAAGAACAATGTACTGTAATATACAGTGTATAGCCAACTATGTTAGTATCCTTGTACCTAGACAATGTTTGTTGGACTTGCAAACAAACTGGACTTAGAAACAAGCTCTCAGAATGGAACTCGTTCATATGTAGGGGACTTACAGTACTGTAGCAACATTCATATCCATCAAAATGTTCATTGACTCATATGCCCTGTGAATGTGTTGGGATAATCCTAGAAGATACCACGCCCATTTCACCATATTTTTATGAGGGAGTATCATGAAAAGTGTAGATAAACAGTGTCTATTGTGCACTTTCGCAGACTTAAATCATAACATATATAATTACGAAAAAATTCGAGTATAGAGTATGAATGAGACAGTGAGTGTCTCGATAGGCATGAGGTATGGGATGTAGATATTTAGATAATAAAAATCTAGATAATAGATTTTTATAAAGATATAAAAGTACTTAGAACACCTCACCTGTCCATCTATATAAATTAYCACATATGATTTAAAAATTAACACCACATACCTAAAAGTAAAAAATCTTTTTAACCCAGGCTTAATGATCCATGACCGAAAAGCATGTCGCACCCAAGTGAACAGAAGATTAGGATTCAAGCTGTGTCACTCAAAGGCCACAACCCTGGAGCAGCAGGTGAGCTGTCTGGATGCCAATATACCACCTGTCAGCCTCTGACCCTTGTCCCCACCCTGAGCACCAGACTCAGTTCTTCTAATGGCACTTGTAATCGCTGAGCTCTATGTCATTTAAAAAATTATTTCAGCTTTAGCTAATTTTGTTTACATACCAGGGTATACCTTATCAGAGGTGGCATCAAAAATTTGAGCTTAGCTCAGTGTTCAAAAAGTCCCTCATTACATATTACTTACTTATTAATACTTTATTATTATCTGGCATGTAGGGTGGACCTGGAAGGTGCCGAATGGTTTCGACATTTTCAAGGATTGAGCTTGTTAAAGATCCTCCTGATCTCTTGTTGTCTTCCAGTGGTGGTCTTCGGCTCTTAAAGCAAGCATGCCACTCAAAACACCTTGACTGATTTATTCCAACATTGCCATAAATTTGCTGAATCATGTCTCTGTGGCAGATCTGCCCTGTGTCACACAAACTTGCCCACTCTCAAACTTGCTTTCCATAATGAAATTGCAGATGTGGTAATGCAGGTGTCTGAACAGGTCCAGTTGCACAGCTCCCGGTGTACACAGGACCGTGACTTTTTTAACACCAACTTATGAAGGTTGGTGCTCTCTGTGACTGTGCGTGCAGCCTTGTGCTGCCTTCTGTTGCCATGTTACAAAACTAGTCTTGCACCTTTTTGATACCAGTAAGACACTTGTGCAAACCAAAGACTCCTCACAGTGAAAAATTGGCTTGCCTTTAAAATACCTGGCGACTGTGGCGATCTTTAAAGGTTTTATATTTTATAACATTAAAGACCAAAAACTAATGTCCAATATTTTGTAGGTTTGCCTTTTGTCATAAGGGCAGCTCTGAGGCATCACTGCACAAGATCTCTATATGTGTGCTGTGGGGTCTGGCACTAGCAGCAGATCCTTTAAGTACTATACAGTAGGTTGATATCTGCATGATATCTGCATGGGTGGGACTTGTTAATCTGTAGATGCTCTTTGCCTGCCATGGTGCATACACCGTAAGTGGTGCTACACTGATTGTTCTGATACCTTTCTATCATAGCCAGAGTTGACTTTTGTGTGCTATGTTGGCTTTCGGTGACTTTCTCAGACCAGAGGTACTGCCTTTGGACCCCATGGTCATGAGAGTGAGCCTTGGGTACCCACGATTCTGTCAGCAGTATATCAGCGTACAAGGAGTGTATTCAGGGTCCAAATATTCATATGTCTTTTTTTTTTTTTTTACAAATTCAAATTAGCTTACAGTAGGTCTCTATTCAGATTATAAAGATCTCCCCCTAGTGCCAACTGAATTCAAAATGTGTGTCCATTTGCATAAAYTATTCAATAAATCAATGGTTTTGGCTACTCCCATTAGGAGTTATTTGAGGCCTTTTYGATTCATTATTTTTAAAGGGTTTTCTGTGGGATGCCCTTCCTGACGCACCCTCTGAGATTTTTATCCAGGATTGGGACCAGGTCTTGARCCCAAGTCTTCCACATCAGATGACAAGCCTACCACTGAGATTTATAGATATTGTTATACCAGATGTATCCAGTTCATAGGCACATACCAGAACAGCACAACCAATTCTGGCACATATTGTGCACAGTCCAAGATTTGTTTACTTGCACGTGAACAATGATAAAAAATTTTCTTGAGTAAGGTCATTTATTAAACACACATTTGTCGTTTTCATAAATGAACGTGGGTGCTTGTCTCATTTCGCACCTGCTGTTTACACGACGTCAGTTCTTGTAAAATACCATAAGCAAATCTGTCTCTCTCTTATCCCTCTCCTTTGTTCTTCTTTCCTCCCCATCCTCCCTAGTGTCTGTCCTTCCATCTCCTACGCGAATCCCTCACTAATCCGTCTTCATTTCCTCTCCTCCACAGCCATCCTTCTGAATGACAATTCCTCCCGTCTTTGCACAACGAGGATAAGCACATCCAGGTGCAGGGTGGCGTGAAAAGCGCACAGCCTCCGCCACAACACATTTGCAGCCGCCCTTTCCTAATGTAACATAATAGTGCCATGTCAGAAGCCCCATTGAAAGAAATTTAAAAGAAATTACTATAGTGTTCACAATGGGGCTAAGTGAAACGAGTTCTATGGCAAGTGTTAGCACCAAATTGACACATCTGTGCTCACTGTCCCAAGGTCAAAATCTGCCAACAATTCTTCCCATGTACTAAAGGTAATGAATTTTAGAAATGATCCCTTAATGATCTGACCAGCCATCCTATTAGGCCAGTAATTTGCTAGTTAATAGAAAGTTTTGACCAAATCCTAATCAGATAGTAAGAGTAGGTGATACAGAGAGCAATTTCAAGCAGCATCCAAATCGTCTTGATTTGAATGCCTCCTCGGGCCTGCAGTAAAATGTTTGAAACTAGCTAGAATCTTTTTAAATTGCTCAGAAGTTAGCACAGACCTGCTCGGCATTAAGGACGAAAAATATTCACTACTGTAGAAGCTTTTCAAATCAWGTGCTGGAGCAAGGCTGTGAGAAAACGGGCATCGTTTTAATGATGAATGCGGTGTGTATGTGCATGCATTGGATGTCAGAAAACTAAACAAGTTTGGAAAACTGCACTTAACTTGCTGCTTGACTCAGTTGAGAATTTGTGACCCAGACTTGCACTTCAGAGACACAAACTTGCAGCTAAGASGAATGAGTCAGACTTGAGATCCAACTCAGGTGTGCAGCTCAGGCTTAGATACTGAGCCAGACTTTTAACACAGACTTGTGGTCTGGAAAGCTGACCCTTGACTAATACTCGACTTGGAATTCCAAGTTCAAGACCTGAGACTTGCCTCAAATTTGCAGCTTAGAGACCTGAGACTTGAATCAAATTTATAGCTCTAACTCAGACTTCAGACAAAGACTTGAAACTTGCCTAGGAGTTGCAACTCAAAGAAATTAGACTGGACTTAGACTTGCATSTAAGAGGCTTGAGACTTGACTTGGAGTTGCAACTTAAAATCATCAGATAAACTCAGACATGGAGCTTAGACACCTGAGGCCATTCTCAGATTTGTATGTAAAGAACTGAGATGTGACTTAGACTTGCAGTTCAGTGATCTGTGACTTGGTTTAGGTAGGCATTTTTAATGTTCCAAATTGCAATACAGGTACTTGATGTTCCAACTTGAAATTCAAATAAATAATTTGGGAACATAGATCAGTCCTAGAGCCACACTTTGTGTAAGGCTATGTTGTAGTTTATGTCCATGCATTTCATAAGTATAAAAATGTAAGTAATACAATTTTTATTTCTCTGAAATGAGCAATGTACCATCTTCATTATCAGCTGAACTATGACTATAATTTTATGATGAAACTTAGATTTTAGTAGAGAAAGSCCTTATGAACATGAAATGCAATTTGGATGTAAGACTAAATCCACATGTAATTAGCTCCCATGAGTTTGGCTCTGATCAAGAGAATTGGCATGACTAATAGGCCTTTGGGTCTGATGMAGAGAATATGAATAATGTGATACCTCTGTGATATCTCTCTGACTTTTAAGAACAGTTTTCTAACTTTACCCATGTCCAACTGATTTTGAGGATCAGGACAGTCAGKCTAAGCTAATTCTGTACTAAAAGCATGGAATAATACTCACTTGTCTGGCTTGCCAGGGACTTGTAGCCGAAGACGACATTTGTTGGCACTCTGTATTTGTTCTTCTTTGATGCGGATGAGCCTTTGCAGGGCCAAGCACCAGTCTTGTGCCACGGTGGTGTTCAGGTTCTTTGGCCACACATATAAACATGATAAATAGGAATAAACAACATGGCTAATATTTTATTTGAAAAGTACCTACATTGGACATTACACCTTCAGGAGCATTGAATAAAGAAAGACAGCAGAACTCATGCAAGATGCCTGTCAAAACTTGTGAAGTAACAGTTTTTAATAAGTGCTTTTCTTTGTTCCTCTATTAAAAGAGAAAAAAAGAAAACCTCTCAATTATCATCTTGGGTTGACTGTTTAAGTCATTTTTTTATTCTTACCTTGGAAGCACAATCATGAATTATTAACAGATCCTCTTTGGGATGTTATAAAAGATGAATCAGTGTCATTTTCAATAAAGCKCTTATGTMCTGTTTTAATAGAATACATTGCAAGCACTGTTTAGAAATTTAGCTCCACTTTGCTTAGCAAATGATGTGCACTCGAAGACAGACTGACAAGTTCTCAGACGATACAATGCTCATTATAAACACTAACAATTTTTTTAAACAAAAAATGTGATGCATCACATTAAGGTGAGCTTGGTTTCCTCCGTATTGTTGTGTTGATAATGAACCCTCCTTATAATGAATCATGTCAGCAACTCATAATATTGCTAATMATAAAGATAGCAATATGTTCTAATGCATTTTCAGAAATAATCATAATGTGTAGAACACCTTACACATKCCCTATGATGCATGATATGAAATAATTCACAGTCACCATCAGTCTCATCAGACAGTTCTAGAAATATGTAAGAAAGTCTAGCTTAAATGTAGCTTAAATTAAATTTGTTTATCTCCCAAAWGATTCAGTGCCCCTTCAGTATTCATAATGCAGTCTAAATGTCTAACATAATGCCATAGGTTTGTATTAATATTTMCATAGTATTATGCACTATACAGTACGTGCATAGCATGAGCAGTGTCAGGTGACCGGAGAATGGTTATACAATGRAATCTCTTTATATTTCCTTCCAGGTTCAGGCTTGAATCCCAAATAGTGTAAAATGGAAAGCTAGTGTGCTATGTACACCAAGTAGTGCCCTTGATCAGGGGTTAGAGAGAGATTTGGGATTTAGCCTTCTGTTAGAAGCCAGTTAGATTTGGATTGTACCAACCTATGTTCACACCAATGCTGCAACCGACAGTTTATGATGAAATTAATGATGCAGAGTGATACATATACATGTGCAGTAGTTCCAACATCCCAGTGCAGTTATATATACTCTAGATCACCACTCATGGGATGCTTCTCATCCAATCAGATTAATTGGTGCGAACTAGCTGCACTATTGCACAGAATCAAAACAGCAAGTTATAATGCCAGAGCCAAGGTTAAGACTCATTAAAGCATTTATCTCTAAAATGTTATTATGAACAAATACTAGAACTCATCATACACTCATACTGCTTCTGATAGGTATTCACATTAGACATACTGTATGCCAAATGTTATAGAAGTAATAACCCATTTGCAATGCATTACAAATGCTGGCTATGCAGGAAGTGTTACCACATGCTATGTCTCATTGTTCACTGCAATCCAAGGAGAGAGCTCCCAAAATAAAAGAGTAATAAAGTGAAGCACTGAACCTCTTGCAAACACAATTACTCCCTATTCCCTAAAGCCAAATCCAATCGAATCCTTCCACAATATCGAAGTGATTTGTGGGTTTTTTTTCCTTTTTCTCTATCTTTCTGTTTGCTAGACCTTCTCAATAGACTTCGTACATGATCATCTGCCTTTTAGGCC
>QMIH01000513.1:41035-77374 GCA_003987875.1 Clarias batrachus
GTTCTCTGGGCGAAAATACCTTGTTGATGCCAGAGGTCAGAGGAGAATGGACAGACTGGTTTGAGCTGATAGAAAAGCARCCGAAACCAAATAACATCTTGTTACACCTGAGGTATGCCAAAGAGTATCTTTGAACACACAACATGTTGAACACTGAAGCAGATGGGCTACAGCAGCAGAAGACCACTCCAGGTCACAACAGGAAACTGAGGCTACAATTTACATGAGCTTACCAAGATTGGACAAGAGAAGATGAGAAAAATGTTGGCTGGTCTGAGATTTCTGCTGTGAAATTTGGATGATAGAGTCAGATAKTGTAGCAAACAATATGGAAGCATGGATCCATCCATCCTTATATCAACAGTCCAGGATGCTGGTGGAGATTTCCTCCGGTATCTTTTAAATGCCACAGCCTAATTGAATATTGTTGCTGACTACGGTCATCCCTTCAAGGCCACAATAACACGCCATGTCATAAAGCGAAAATCATCTCAAACTGGTTTCTGGAACAGTAACAGTGTGTTCACTGTACTTAAATGGCCTCCACAGTCACCAGATCTTAATCCAATAGAGCCCTATTATGATGTGGTATGTGGTGCAACAGGAGATTCACATCATGGATCACAACCATGTGATGATCTGTCAATATGAACCAGTTCTTAAGGCAGTTCTTAAGGCAAAAGTCGGTCCAACCTAGTACTAACTGGGTGAACCTAATGAAGAAGCATTTGTGTGTAATCATGATTATATGTATAAATAAAGATATCATAAAAAATTATGAAAGGTTACAAAAAATTTTGGTGCTAATTTAAGGGGTTTTCTTTTCGTTGTGTTCAATTAAAATTAAGCAGTTAGTTAGGAGTTGCTTTTCAGCCTAGATTTCGAAGCTCGATGTTTCTAAAAAAACAAGCCTCCTTACTGTACAAGTTCATGTATCTGAGAAGAAACCAAGGCAAAACTTTCTCACAAATCCTACTTTTTAACAACTTGGAAGCAAGAAAAACCTATTAAAACTATTTGATATTTCTCACCCGTAACAAAGGAGATCAATGCAGAATGCAGATCAATACTCTATTGTTTGTGGAAGCACATAGACTAAACCTAAAAAGACAGAAACCAAAAGAGAGAAATAAAAAAGCAAAGTTTCTGAGAAGTATCAAGGACTTTAAGGAGTGGAAGGGAGAATGCAGGTGTCTCATTAGATGTGAAATGTGCCATCGATTTGAAACACCCGCCCTCTTTCCCCCTTTTTTTTCCAGCATACCCAGCTTTGGGAATCAATAGTAGAGGAGAGTCCACCATGAGAAGCGTAATTAAATCCCAATGGTATATTCAGTCGCCACAGAAGTGCCTGGCCCTGTCACTGCCTCCACATCAACGAGTSGTGTATGTGTGTGTGTATACATATATATTATTCTTTCCAGATTTATCTTCGGGTTTTTCTGCATTTATTTACCATTCTCCAAGTTAATTTTTCCAAATTAACAATTTTCATTGTAGAACCTTCACATACAGTACACTTCCAGTCCAAAATTTGGACACACCTTCTAATTCCATGATTTTTATTTCTTTTTACTTTGTAAAACAATGTTGGAGTCATCCAAAATATACAGTAATCTCCTTTGAACAGTTGATATTGAGATGTGTCGGCGACTTACACATTGTAAAGCCTTCCTAACGCCTCTAATCTGTGTAAACTCTAAATGAACTTCTCCTCTGCAGCAAAGGAAAAGTTTGGTCTTGCTTTCCTACAATAGTCTTTGAGAGCCAGTTTCACCATGGTGCTTGATGGGTTTTGCAAATGCAGTTGACATTACTGTTTTTCATTACTGTACACTACTGTTCATGCAAAAACAGAACAGAACAGCTACTTCAGAGCAGCTGACCTTCGGACAACTTAATTTGCGGTTACTTAATTTCCAAATTTGTGTCCAAACATTTGACTGGTACTGTATAGTCTTCAGACTTAAAGACATAGTTCATCATCCGAGTTCAAGCTTCMTGAGTGTCACCTTAATATTTAAATGCTTTTTTGTCTGGAGAGAAGATTGTGGAATTTGGCACCGATTACATGCATCATACTTGCGTTTCAGATGACAAACTTCATGGCCGATGTGCAGAGCAGGAATATWTATAATGCCCAAGACTTATTGTAATATACCTCTACGCAGCGCAAATTGGATTTAAAACAGACTTGAGCACTTTATTAAAGGGATAGTACAAACCTTGAACTATTCTACATTATCTATATTCATAAATACTTGGATCTGTGATGTAAGGTCTATTTTTCGGTTTGAGATGCAGATCATGACAACAATAAAAATGTTAAATAAAAATAGATAAATAAAAATGTTTACCAGAGCTTTTCATCATCACTATGCACAAACATGAATGTATTGGCTCTGACATACCGTATTCCGTAAGTCGCATTTAATCCTTAAGATGCATACAGTATGAAGTGTGCATGTGAGTACGTGAACAATGCTGCTTATGTTGTCGCTGCTTCTTCCCAAACCCAAAGCCATGAGTCACACATATAATCTGGTCTTAACGGGATTTTAGCTCAAGTGTGCTCTTGACAAAATGTTTTCAGCATGTTTTTGGTATGTTTTTGAGCGACTGCAAAGCACTTTGGTAAGTTGCTCTGCATAAATTGTTCCAAGTAGAAACCGAGATGTTTTTCTACAGTCATTCCAAAACTACATTAAACCTACATAAGCGCTTACATGTGCATGAATATTTATAAAGGCTTATTCCAACAGATGTCAGCTGAAATGTTCGGTTTAAATTGAGTAAAATATGCTTAAGCTTTTTAGCCACTCATTTAGATTGAATCTACAATTTAAAGTGATAACAAAAAGATGATAAAAAAAGTATTATTATAACTTTTGGTCAGACGGAGAGATTTATGAAGATATGACAAATGAATAACTAACTAACYAACACTGCTCATTTGTCTTACTTGACACTTTTGATTATGTAAAAATTAATTGGAGGTATGTTGATATAGGAAAATAATCAACAACATATAAATATTACCATTACAGTATATAAACATGTATAACATATTTTTGACAGTGTTCTGGTATGCTTTCCATAGAACCATACTACAATACTGTACATGTCTCATACTATAGTGCTCTTACTCATACTATAGGGCTATAATGTATCATTGGTAAAGGTTTCTACCATCGTACAAAGTGTGGCTATATATCAGCAAATAAGTACCATTGACTACCATGGTAATATCTACCATGGTTCCTCTGAATACAGTACATTTGTAAAGGCTCTTATGAGCCATGTAACAAGCTGTTTCATTTATCTTATAGAAGCTATATAGTTTTTCTCTGACTTTCTCTTAAAGCTTGAGTCAACAAACCTCTGTCTGTGCTGGAAAAAGTGCTGTTTTATAATAATGCTGTTTTTAAAAATAATCAAATATTAGAACATGTGCACTGACAGAATATCAGACATCCTGTTAAATAATAAATGAATAAAAACCGAATAAATGAATTAATCAACACCTTACTGACAAATCAGAATGCAGGATTCAACAGTACTGAGGAATATGGTGCATTTCAAGTAATATTGTTATAGCTTTACTTAATGGAAACACATTGATTCCACTCTCTCACCAACTCTTCATCTAGTTTTCATTATCTCCAATCTGTAGAGACATTCTGAAACATGCAGATTGACATTGGTGCAGCTAAATCAATAGCACAGCACAAAGATATCTACACTCATTTCTTCACTGAAGGTCTCGAGGACACGCTGGCCATGGTCCCAGCGGAAAATGTGCAGAGATGTAATCCAGCCTAATCCAGTTGGTGTACCAAGATTAAGCTTTCACAACACCTGCTTCAGCCAAACATACAATCTCACACATACACACACTTACAGCAAAGTCATAGCCAGGAAAGGCTGACATTTCCAAGGGAAGAGTTCAAAATTAACATTCTCAGAGATGTTACTGTCTCTGCATCTGTAATGCACTTTCCAAAAGCTCAGTCTACTTTCTCTCACACACGCACATACGCACACGCACACACACACACACACAGTCAAACAATGTAAAACAATGTTGAAAGCATTAACTTCATTTAAAAGCAATAATCTCATTTAAACAGTTGATATTGAGGCCTGTCTGTTACTTATACTCTGTAAAGCCTTCATAATGCCTTTAATCTAAACTGTTGTTTGTTAATTGGTGATTTATGAGGCTGGTAACTCAAAATGAACTTCTCCTTTGCAGCAGAGGTAAGTTTAGTCTTGCTTTCCTAGGATGGTCTTYATTCGAGCCAGTTTCAWCATGGAGCTTGATGGGTTTTGAAAATGCACTTGACAATACTGTTCTTGCAAGAACTTTTCCAGAACAGCTGACCTTCATGTCGTAAAATAACAACTGAATGTTGGTGGTGTTGGTGTTGTTGCTTAATTACATAATGCCATATGTTTTATTTCATAGTTCCATTAATGTCCATTATTGTTCTAGAACGTAAGGGGGGTAGTGAATTTGTAAGTGTGTCCAAACTTTTGACTGGTACTTTATAGCATCTGTATTTCAAAATCATATAGGATCATGACTCATAAACCCACACAGTTTATTTAAAATGTCCTCGAATATTTAAAGTTGGAAATTGCAAAGAAATAAACACATGTATAAACTGCAGTTATTATTATTATATTATTATTATTATTATTATTATTATTATTATTATTATTAACGTATGCATGACAACTGAAAACACAACATAAAATTTCTTTTTAAAATGGCTGTTTAAAAAAATATGTGGATGGCTAACTCTTGTATTAGTCAATTAAAACTTTCCAATAAGACAGTTTTACAGTACTTAAGCATAGTTAAGTGTAAGTATAGTTAAGTGAAATTTTTGTCTTAGTAATTTTTGGACACACTTACGAAAAATGTTTGCAACTTTAATTTTTATAACTACCAGTCTGTTTTTACATCCCTAACAATCTAAAATCATTCAGATTCAATCATTAGGTAGTTTATAAATTCTGTCCATTAATATTGAGATTGATAGACATTTTTATACCGAGTGTAAACAAAATACATTAACTATCCAGCTAAGCTCATCATTATTAGCTCTGATTCTACTTAGCTCTACTTAGCTGTGACTCTGCTAAGTATTATTCAGTGTGATTAAAGCAGTAAAGTTTTATACAGATTCAGGATATTAAAAAAATGTAAATTCTACACTACACAATTGGRAAAAAAAACCTTCCAAACATAATACTCTTATAAATATTAAATGAGTAGCTGTTTTGTTAGCAAACTAGCTAATCTGACCAAGTACTTGAATAAAGTATTTAACAATGGTATAGATTTMTTTCTATCTAGCGCTTAAATTAAATGTGAAAAAAGTAACCAGTGTAAAAGGCTGGTAGGAAGCTTGTTTGCATTAGCCTTATTATTAAAGTTCWATCCAGAAGCTATCTTGGCTAGCAAAGTAGCCGGACTTRGGTAAAAAWAAAWTTTGGTGTGAAATGTTATTTAATACAAGTAGAAATATTTGCTACCAGCAAATATTATTACATGTCCTAAAGGTTGGTGACTTTCAAACCTTTAGGACATGTAATAAGAATATATTTGTTACAAAGCCTGTTAACATTGGGTTAATCATTTAAATAAATCCTGTAGCCATCTTTTCTAGGAAGTTACTGAACCTTAAGTAAAGCAGTTTAATGTGTTTTTAAAAATGGGGGAAAATGTTATGTGCTACCAATCCAGCCAGAATGAATTATCAACCTTGCTAGCATATGAYGCAGTCTTTGGACCGTAAGAGGAAATTGGACGGAGGAAGCCCACCAAGCAAAGGTAAAAAATGCAAACTCCATGCACACATCCCCAAGGAGGGAATCAAGCTCTTGACTCACTGCAAGGTGAAAGTACTAACCACTACGCCACCATGCCACCCAAAACAGTCATCATGTTCCATATACAGTAAAGCTAGTACTAATTAGCATTGCTAATTATTATATGTTGCAATTAAAACCAGGAGTCATGTTTATTAGCAAACCACTTTATTGCAAGATTATAATTATATTAACATCTAACGCTTATTACCGTAGTTCTATATTAAGTTAGTCAAAAATACATAACTGATTATAGCTGCAATGGCTTAATTGGATGCAATATTATAATTTTTCCCTTTAAGCTGCAAACGGCATCTACAGTAGCCATATCTAAATGCTCACAAAGATGTTTACGCTACAAAATAGACTTCTTTTTTGCCACACGCTGATGCAGTGTGTGAGGACTGACACAGCAAAGAAAAGAAAAAAAATAAATAAATATAAGCATAGAAGAAGAGCCAGAGGAGGTTTACATCTCTATACAGCATGCAGTTCTGGACCCTGAGCTTCCTGCAAGAACCATTCCATCAATAAATTAGGGCACCATGGCTTGCAGGAGATGAAAAATGAGTCCATTTTTTGAGGTGTGCACAGGGAGCATGGGATGTGATTTAGGCCCAGGCGTCCCGCAGTGTGACATCATATGAGAGGGGAATTGTGATGACAGGCTGAGTGAGTGTGAGTGTGGGTTACTATAAATAGCAGCACATGCAGCAGAGATGTCTGTCACGAGTAGCTCACAGCGAAGCAATGTAGCCAGGGATTTGATGGTTTCAAGATGCATTGAGCTCAAGAGTACTTGATTCAAATGGGAAACAGATTGAGGGATAGCCCTATGCTCACTAGTGATGACAGGCAATCAAAGGATTGGTTCAAATGATTCCTCTGATCACGTTGGCCAATCAAGAGAGATTTGAAATTCTGTCATTTCCCCACCCATAAGTTCTTACCTGAAGTTCACTAGTTTTGTTAGTTTGCTAGTCACAAACRAAACGTAGGAAAAACTTAGGTACATCTGTTCAACTGCACATTAACGCAAATAYCTAATCAGCCAATCACATGGCAGCMACTCAGTGCATTTAGACATGTAAACAAGTTCAAGACGGTACGCTGAAGTTCAACCAAGCCTCAGAATAGGAATGAAAGGTAATTTAACTGACTATGACCATTGCATGCTTGCTGGTGCCAGAATGGMYGGTCCAAGTATTTCCAAAACTACTGATCTGCTGGGATTTTAGTTTTAGCATTAGCATTTTAATAGCATTAGTTCTCTGGTCAAAAATGCCTTGTTGATGCCAGAGGTCAGAGGAGAATAAATGGATAGGCTCAAGCTGACAAAAAGGCAGCAGTAACTCAAATAACATCTTATTACAACTGAGGCATCCTGTCACCTAACAACAGGAAACTGAGACCTATAATTTGCATGAGCTCACCAAAATTGGACAACATAAGTTTGGAAAAACATGAGTTTCAACTTCTGCTGCAACAACCATATTGTAGGGTCAGAATTTGGCATAAACAACATGAAAGCATGGATCCATTTTACACTGTATCAATGGATCAGGCTATTGGTGGTAGTGTAATGGCATACTTAAGTACCAATTAAGTCAAGTYAAGTCAGTTAAGTGTTGTGTAAATGTMAAGTCTACCAGAGTATTGTTGCTGATCATGTCCATCCCTTTATAGACCAGGATAAAGCACCATGTCATAAAGCTAACTGGTTTCTTGAACATGACAATGAGTTCACTGTAATCAACTGGCCTAAAAGGTGTACTCAATGAAGTAGGCAGCGAGTTTACTGTTTCATAATACTGGACAGTGTACAAGGTACAACCTACAAACAGCAACTGTGACGAAGCAAGCTAAAACAAAAATGGAGAACATAGGAAAGGATGAATAAACGAGGGAGCTCTAAGTTGCTGAAAATCACCAGCAACAATGTAGATAACAAATGAAAGCTGAAGAATAGAGGACAAAGACAAGACGAAAAAAAATTTATTCCCGCTGCTTTGCTCATCATCTCATTTTCTAGATCAATTATGGATCGATGTGCTTCTGGCTCCTTGGACGTTTGTGCCAAAATTCCATTAATATTTCAACTTCAGAGCACCCGCATTCCTTGCTTGTACCTTCAAATTGTGACATTTTGTATCTCTGACTTTTCCGGCATGTCTATTTAAGTGCCCCCTCTATCCTCTTTCTTATTCTCTTGCATTTTTGATCTCCATCTCTGCCTCTGCAAAAGCACAACCTTTTTATAATAAGGCTCACCTTCTGTTTCATTCTGACACTATAGATATTTTAATTGAAAATGCAGAGAATTGCACTGTCGATTGACGACCATACATACTCCGCTTGTGGTCTATTATAGAGTGGAATGAGATCAGCTGGGCCGTCCCTTCCATTGACCCTCTCCATCTCAGCTCAGCAAGAAGATAAAACCAGCCAGCAAGGAATTAATCAATTAAATCAGCAAGCAGTGAGTGTAGCCAGCAAMGCCTGGGGATGAATATTACGAATATGGTTACGCTTACCTGGTGTTGAAGAGCTCCCCGACCTTTTGACACCTCCCTGCTGGACGAGGGCATCCTTGCTGACCTCGACTGCCTGAACTTGTAGTAAAGGTGCACTCCACTTCATGGTGTACTTGGGACCCACTGGAACCAAATTGCTAATGTCTGGGGGACCCCTAGTGGCAGTAAAGAAAAAGAAATTCCATTCAAACACTCTAGGAGCACCGTTGACTTCCCACACCAGTTTTTTTCCCCCATCTTCTGTTTCAATAGTTACATTTAGCGCAAATTAAGTTTTGTTTGATCCCTTGAGAACGCAAAGTGATCAAGTTAACATGACTGCAGACTGCAGTAGCAGAACTCACCCACAATGCAAGGAAAAAACATCTGACTCTGTTTCAAAACAGCCCTACCAGAAATACCAAACGAGACTTGTTAGAAATGTTAACGGAAGCAATACATTTTTTAATTGCATTAACTACACTGTGCTTGCTGCTAAAAGCTGAAAAAAGCACTTTCTGTCTGCAATCCCTTTTCATCCTTTAGTGGCCTCTTACATTATATAAGTCAAACACTTTTCTGAGGTGGTGAGGAGGAAAAAATAGCATGGGAACACAAACAATATCTTCACAGTATTCCAAAAAAAAAAAAAAAACATTTCAAATGAGGTGCTGTCAAAAGGATTAAGTTCCCGTCTGGTGTTTGTGCATGAAATGCACAAACACAAAAAAAATCTCCAACATAGGTCTGAGTGTATCCTACATCCCAGGTCTATCAGTGTGTCTCTCACTATAATAGCTGAGATCTTACTCTTCTATGCCATTAGCTTCCTTAACTCTAGGCAAGCTAATGGCATCACGCCTTGTCTTTTCTGAAAAAGAAGCACAATAAACAGCACTGTGATTTGTACTGTGATTGGACCATAGCCGTTACTTTATACTCTGGTGCTGGGCGCTTGGTTCAATAAAGGTGAAAAATAATCCAATTTAAGCCAGTTGTTAACAGTAAATGAGACAAATGCCAAAACTCCAGTCTTATTTTGTTATGTATTGTTCTCCTTAAAAGAGTGGGAAAGGCTTAGTCATGCTAACCCATTTATACCAGATGGCCCTGTTTATAGCCTTCTTTTATACCAAGAGCCAAGCAAGTGCTAACACACAACAGACAAACATATGTGAATAGGGAACATACACTCTTTTAGACTAGTAAATTGACCATGGCCTTTCTTACATATAGTATTGCTCTCAAACCTCTTCCTTAGAGGAAAATCATAGATCTTGAAATCTTGCCTAGTAATCTTCTTTTGACATTTCTTGTACATCTGTTTGACAAGTTCCAAGCAATCCAGAACAGAACACCACCATAATCATCTTGGGGCAGTAAATACTTGTTGTTTAGGGGTCCTCAACAACATTTACTGCTGAAGTAGTTCTAATACTCATGACTGCTTGCTCCCAGTGGTCAAAAGGCAATGTGTGTGGCTGAAACCATTTAAATTATCCTTCAACTACATTGTTGGAAAAATAAAAATGAATTTAAAAAATCAATAAAACATAAAAGAATATGGCAGATGCTATGGCTAAATATAAACCCTGAAGCCCAAAGCTCCTACTGTAGATCCAAATGAAAGTCCATCCATTCATCCATCCATGATCCATGCCATAGGGCCTCCTGGAGCTTATCCCAGGGAATTTGGCTCACAAGGGGTACACACAACCCTTTACCTACTCCTTCACACACCCAATAATACATCACACACTTCGCATCTTAGCAAGTAAAATATGCCTGAATCTAGCCACACCTATCTATAAATTCTTAAAATAAGTTTACAGCAGAACAAATATGGGATTATGAAGCTAATTTTAGTCCATTGTTACTAAAAGTGCATGTTAAAGTGCAACTTAAGTTAAAGTTAATGGTTTTCTCTTGGCAGATAATTTTGTTTCTTTCATAAAAAATTTTAGAAAGTAGCAAAATTATCAACTTAACATAAGTGTGACTAATGTGTGATTAAAGTGTACTTTCAGCTTTTATTTTATTTTACACACGTGGACAAAATTGTTGATACCCTTCGGTCAATGAAAGAAAAACTCACAATGGTCACAGAAATAACTTTAATCTGACAAAATTAATAATAAATAAGTATTCTATGAATGTTAACCAATGAAAGTCAGACATTGCTTTTCAACCATGTTTCAACGGAATTATAAAAAGAAATGAACTCATGGAACAGGCCTGGACAAAAATGATGGTACCCCTAACTTAATAGTTTGTTGCACAACCTTTTGAGGCAATCACTGAAATCAAACGATTCCTGTAACTGTCAATGAGACTTCTGCACCTCTCTGCAGGTATTTTGGCCTCCTCACTCCTCATGAGCAAGCTGCTCCAGTTGTTTCCGGTTTGAAGGGTGTCTTTTCCAGACAGCATGTTTCAGCTCCTTCCAAAGATGCTCAATAGGATTGAGGTCAGGGCTCATAGAAGGCCACTTTAGAATAGTCCAATGTTTTCCTCTTAGCCATTCTTGGGTGTTTTTAGCTGTGTGTTTTGGGTCATTGTCCTGTTGCAAGACCCATGACCTGCGACTGAGACCCAGCTTTCTGWCACTGGCCAGCACATTTCTCTCTAGAATCCCTTGATAGTCTTGAGATTTCATTGTACCCTGCACAGATTGAAGACACCCTGTGCCAGATGCAGCAAAGCAGCCCCAGAACATAACAGAGCCTCCTCCATGTTTCACAGTAGGGACAGTGTTCTTTTCTTCATATGCTTCATTTTTCCGTCTGTGAACATAGAGCTGATGTTCCTTGGCAAAAAGTTCCATTCTCCCAGAAGCTTTGTGGCTTGTCAACATGTAGTTTGGCATATTCCAGTCTGGCTTTTTTCATGATTTGTTTTCAACAATGGTGTCCTCCTTGGTCGTCTCCCATGTAGTCCACTTTGGCTCAAACAACGACGGATGGTGCGATCTGACACTGATGTTCCTTGAGCATGAAGTTGACCTTGGATCTCTTTAGAAGTCTYTCTGGGCTCTTTTGTAACCATTGGGATTATCCGTCTCTTTGATTTGTCATGAATTTTCCTCSTGCGGCCACGTCCAGGGAGGTYGGCTACAGTCCCATGGATCTTAAATTTCTGAATAATATGTGCAACTGTAGTCACAGGAACATCTAGCTGATTGGAGATGGTCTTATAGCCTTTACCTTTAACATGCTTGTCTATAATTTTCTTTCGAATCACCTGAGACAACTCTTTCCTTCGCTTCCTCTGGTCCATGTTGAGTGTGGTACATACCATGTCACCAAACAACACAGTGACTACCTGGAGCCCTATATATAGGCCCACTGACTGATTACAAGATTGTAGACACCTGTGATGCTAATTAGTGGACACACCTTGAAATAACATGTCCCTTTGGTCACATTATTTTCAGTATTTTCTAGGAGTACCATCATTTTTGTCCAGACCATGAGTTTATTTTTTTAAATCATTCTGTTGAAGCATGGTTGAAAAGCAATGTCTGACTTTCATTGGCTAACATTCATAGAATTTTTTTTTAATTATTACTTTTGTCAGATTAAAGTTATTTATGTGAGTTTTTCTTTCTTTTATTGACCGAAGGGTACCAACAATTTTGTCCACGTGTGTATAAGGAGTTTCCTAATCAAGCTGCTTTGCCAGGCCTTTACTGCAGCTGCCTTCGGTTTCTGCTTATATATTTAGTAAGACTAAAGCAGGTTCAATATGCTGAGGTCATGTAACTGACCTGGCCATTTAAGATCCCACTTTTTGTGTTATAACAGTATGTTTTGGGGCATTATTTACCTGCATCGTCATGAGTAAACATCAGTGGCACAGTTCCACTAGAAACGTAACATCTTCTGAACCAAGTTCATCTTGGTTTCATCTTCTAGTTTCAGAACTGGTTAGGCATTTTAGATGTTCTCTAGCAAAGTCTAATTTGGCCTTTCTGTTCTTGTGTGTTCCAAGTGGTTTCTATCACCCTAATTTGTCATGAAATAACAGGGAATGAAGCCACTCTTGATCATAAAACTGCTTGTAATCATTGCATCAGTCACTAAACATTTGTTTATAGATAATAAAGACCCTATTAAGCGTTAGCGCCAGCTATGCAAATAGAAAAAGAAAATACTTTGCAAGATGAATGCCACTTTTAGTCTCTCCTATTGAGTGGCTATCAGTAAGATTGCAGGGACAAGTAAGTACTGGTCACTCAGGGGAGTCAATCTGCTGTAACACTCACTTTACGTTGACGTTTGCACAGACGAGCATGTTGTTGAAAAGGAAGACTTTGCGCTCCTTGGATTTGAGAACCTGACCTCGCTCGCTGTACACTGTCTCGATCAGAGTCTCGCACAGGACCAAAGAGTTCTGATCTGAATTCAGGGCCTAAGAGAACAAAAGCAATGATGTATTAATGCAACAGTTATATTAGTGACGTTCCTACTACAAAGGTCAATAAATATATATCATACATGTCCATAAAATTACATCAATGAGTAAGTTTCTGTTTGTTTCTGACACCAGAAGACTGAAGGCAACCAGGTATGCTACGGAAGATTAAGGACTCATAATTTTTCTATTTGAAGAATCAAGGCTTAAGTTATCCTGTCATAATAAAAATAATACTTTTTTTCCCCAGATCATAAACTGTTAGGGAAAAGCCAGTGTTCTTGCATTTTCTGAGACTTTTCCAGTAACAGCAAAGTTACTAAATGTTCTTTGTGGATTTATAGCATATGCAGTCATGGAGACAGTACAGTAAAGAATAAAGTAAAGGGTTTATACAGTATACAGTAGACACAGCTTCATTATTGGACAACCATATATAATCCTCCTGAACCATGCTGACGTAGCCACTCTATACAACAGGGGTCTCAAACTCAGTTCCTTGGAGGGCCGCAGCCCTACAGAGTTTTGTTCCAACCCTGCTCCAACATACATACCACGTAGTTTTCAAATAAGACTTAATGACTTGTTTAGTTGGATCAGGTGCTTTTAATTATGGTTGGAACAAAACTCCGTAGGGCTGCGGCCCTCCAGGAACTGAGTTTGAGACCCCTGCTATACAATATATCCCCTATTCGACTTGCAATTAAGCCACAATCATTAATGCACGGCACCCACAATATGCATGTAAACAGTAAGGGAGGTGTGGTCAGCAAGCACGCCAAAAATGGCAAAACGTTTCGAGGAAAATGTCTGTAATTCAGCAGCAAATATGTTTGTCAAAACAGCTGTTGGGAGATAAGTACTTATTAATCTTATTGCAGTCATTCTTTTATATAAATGGATCTCCTGGAGTATCACCAATTTGTTTACTTTAAGCAATCTGTCTGATTGAATTTTCCAGTGTGCCCCCTACTGGAATCCTCCAGTAACACATATATTATATAGGTACGTATGTGAACAAACACGAATGCATGGTTTCACCGCAAGTATATTTCTGCCCCAAGTAGTGATCCAATGCTTTAACCAGTGAGCTACTGTACCATTATCCAAATCAACTAATGAACCTGTATCACTAATAACTAGTTTGTTTCATGTTTATTAAAATGTACTGATATGATATTGGGCCATATTCATGATATGATTCACCCGCAAAAAAAATTGTGGCCAGGGTTTAAAAAATAAGCAGACGAGCACTCAATTACTCCACAATATAAGAAATGTAGAAGTGAAGAAATTAAAATGCGGTCTCTTCCAAACTGGTCAGTAACTTAGCAGAAGAAATCAACATTTTATTTTGTTTTGTTTGTGAGATGTGAGTTTGTGAACAAAGTGGTCAAAAAAGTGTTGATAGTTCCTCATGGCTCATAAAAGAAAGGAGAGATGGACTGGGTGTTCCTTACACTCGTATTCTGTGTTATCAAGCCTCATCAAATATTGCCCATAAACCATAAGCAGTAAGGGAACTGCAAGCTCTGTAGTTCTAGCAAACACTGACTGCTTTTTTTTGTTTTGTTTTTTTTGTGTGATCATTCAAAAGCACAGTTCTATAAATAATGCATCTGTTTTCCTTCCCGAGCCACAGTCCAATGTCACATCAGACAAAATGAGTTGCCGGTTCTGTAGGGAATGCGTAGCGGCATTGAGCCTTTGTTGAAATGCATTGAAAAATTAGACGAGTCGCTGAGCTACACAATCTGCCTGCTTTTAATACTGCTTTTAATGTGTCTTTGTTGAGTTTTCCTCATACATAAAATTCAGTGTGTGCAGAGCAAATCATACATTACATTTTTGAAATATTAAGAATTTCATTGTTTGTGTTTATGTTTACCAACAGATGAAATCAGCACTTTTAAGGAAAAATTGCATTGTGCATACTAAGCTCCTTGGGTATTCTAAAAGTCATGTAACTTTAGTTGAGTTGGCAAACTATCAGATACAGTATATCAAAATACTCCTTAAAGGAGCAATTTTAATTTTAAAATTCCTTTATTAAATCTTTATTATTACTACTACTACTACTTTTTACTACTTCTACTATTACATCTACAACAACTGTTTACTATGTTACCCAAAATCAGTGTTGGGTAAGTTGGGTAAGTAATCTACTACAAAATACTAATTACTACTTTAATATTGTAATTTGATTACATTACCTTTTACAAATAATAATCATTAATCAGATTATCAATTACGTTACTTTCAAGTTACTTTGAAAACATCTGTCATGTCATGCTGTCATGTGTTGGGCATGCACCTCAACCAGTTGTCGCTCCTCGCTCTCTCCGTAGGCTCCCTGCATAGGCTCCCAGCATAGGCTCCCAGCATAGGCACACAACCCACCAAGTTTGTAACGCTAGTTATGTAATGTTATTGACATTGGTAATTGTAATCAAATTACATGCATTTCAATTGTAACGCGTTACATTACTGCATTATCAGGAAAAGTCATTATATTACAGTTAAAACTGTTACACGTTATACCAAACTCTGGCCAAAATCATATAAGGGTTAATCTTTGGCTCTGTCTGGCTGTCTCACCTGCTCATCCAGGCACTCAAAACTTCCAAAGCTTCAAATTTCATGCTAATCCCATTATCAACGTCATCAAGCTAGTTATCTTAGCTGAGCTGCGTCTCTGGAGAAATGTAAATCACATTCTTGGACACTGAGCATCTCTATTTCTATGTTGGATTTCTCATCAATATGTTGTTACAGGAAAATGCTTAATACATTTTTGTGTGTGTGTGTGTGTGAAATTACTGAATTCTGCTAAATTTCAACAACAAAGAAGAAAATACAGAATCAATACAAGATAGAAAAACCAAACACATCACAAATAGTTTTAAATAAATGGATTTCAGGGTAGAGTTTGCCTTTACAATTGTAACTGGTATTCAGACAAAAAAAAATCCAGGAAGGCAGACCAAAAAAAACAAAAAAAAAACATATCAGCTGAATTCTGCCAAATTGGCAACCAATAAAAGTGCTTTTTTGCACTCCTTCTTCTGCTTTTAATGCAGTTTTAAGCTTCACAAGCCAAATGTAAAGGGCAAAACCAAAATTACACAGGTTACATTAGTTTCCACTAATTACCTTAAAAAGAAAAAAATTATTGTTTATGGAAGGAGTCTCCAGTGTCAGCATTTTGTATCAATCAGTATGATTCCTGCCATAGGAAAGTCAGAGAGCTGAGTTTGCACTTTGTAGTTTCTCGTTAACATAAGCTGTTCAAAATGATTATTTCAAATAACTCTGGTATTTACACAACTCACTAAAGCACATGGTTTCACTTTTCTGGACGGACACACACCACACACTGACTTCCCATTTGCATATTCAGGGCGGGGCACTGTTAAAATTCACTTTTAAATGTGATCACTTATTATTCACATACATTTTTCATGAGGCAGGTTAAAGCAAAGGGAGATGGTGTTCTCCTGAGCAGCGTTGTAATATGTGCTGTATACAGAGGATGTGTAAGTGTGTGTGTGTGTGTGACTAAAAGCAACGAGAGAATGATGTGTGTGTGTTAAACAGAGTGACACGCCAAACCCTCCCACACACCGTTTTTAGCTGTCTTGCTCCAGTAACTCAGATAGCGCACGACAAAGGATGAATATTTCATTGAGCGCTTATGGGCTAACACGCTGAAACACATTGAAATTCTGCCCATCTCGCTTCGCTAAATGAAACTCCGCACAAAAATCGGCACTGGAATGGAGACAGAGGGAAAAAAGAGAGAGAGAGAGAGAGAGAGAGAGAGAGAGAGAGATGCGAGATGTGTGTGTGAGTGTGAGAGAGAGGGAGTGCAACATTTAGAGAGCCGAAGTCGGTGCTTGCCAATTAAATGTTTCATTTACTCCTTAATTTCTCTTTTCATTTGGTCAAATCTGCAACAGCTGCATTGTTCCATGAGCATGGTAATAAGCGAGAAAAACCCCTGCCACAGAGTACGGGGTGTGCTCTCGACCAATAATCGACCATCAGTGGCCACTGATGATTGCCGATCATCAGGACTAACACGAGCCATGCATGTCATTTCACACCCAGTGTGATTTCACAAGGTGATCATAATGAACTGATGAATGATTATATTTAGATAACTGTAGGTGGAAGGATACAAATGAATCGAGCAGATCATCACGAATGATTATTGAGTCTGATGGAGTTGAATGATTAGCATTATTAAAGGGCTTAATGACTGCAGGATGGTATACAGAATTTGTGTAATAGCGCAGATATTTCAGTGAACTGAAGTTATAATTGGAAGGATTCGCTCATGTTTAATGCATCTTCATTAACTTTCACCTTTTCCCATTTTTACTCTTAACAAATGAATCTTCATTTTTTAGATTTCGATTTATACATGACTTTAAAATAGAATATTAATTGCAAATCGCCAAGTGCATACTTCATCAAAATAGTCATATTTTTGCAATTACAAAAGGAATATTCTGTTCATTCATTCATTTATTTGTTAATTTTCCATACCACCTGTCCTCCGCAGGGTCACGTTGACCAGGAGCCTGTCCCAGGAAGCTTAAGGAGTACACCCTGGATGGTGAGCCAACCCTGTGCGTGTCACAAATTCACACTCACTCATTCACCCAATCATACACTACGAGCAAAACGGTGCATGTTTTTGTACTGTAAAAAGAAACCAGAGGAAACATGGGGAGTGTGCAAACTCTACACACACATAGACAGGAGGCAAGATTCAAACCCCCAACCCTTTAAGTACAACAATGCTAATCACAAAGCCACCGTGACTGCTCTGGATATTGTGTTATACCCTATATTTACATTTAATTCAAGCCATAGGGGCCTCAATTGCAACTAAACACATCCTGCTGGACATTCAGTACCCCAGTGTGGGAATCAATGATATTCAGAATCCTGACATTGGCAGATATACTGTAAGCTGATACGCAACTGATTTTTCAAGTTTCTACATGGTGTACAATTTTGCTAAATAGGGCAGTACTGATACACTATGGTAGAAAAGTTGAAACCGCTGGAAACCTGTCATTAACTGTTCTGTGTGCTGCTGTGAGTCCTGCAGTGCTTAGTTGCCATTTTTACCCACTAGGTGCAATGACCACTCTCCTTTGCTAAATGGGCCAATGAGCTTATGGGTTTCATGCAAAATCGGCTAATAGATCATGAACATCTCATTTTTTTTATAGCAAATAATATGAATAAAAGCTGACATATTACTGAAAAAGGCAGACAGTGAGTTTATGTTGCACAAATCAATTTCTGGGTAAGGTTTTTAATGATCAAAATTGTACATCAGAAATGAGTACGCACCAGGGTTTATCTTGTTCACACTTAGTTTACAGCTTTTTTTTTTTTCCAATCCATGTTTTTTAAGCTATTCTTAGACATTTTGTGTGTGCTGTTTTATCTTTTAAGCAGAACCTGAATATTTTTTTTTAAAAACCTCGCAATCCCAGTTAGTGACACAGCCTCTTGTTAAAATGAGCTGCTTGGGTCTACGGCAGATGATGGTACACCATGGTCTCAACTCTGAACTAATGTACTTCTATTTAGGGCTATTTTAATAATTCTAGTAAAAACTAGTCACCTGTACTGCAAGCAATGGCAAGTCAGAACATCATGAATATACCAATTCTTTAGATTAAATTAGATTACAAGAAACCAAATAGGATTTTAAGCTTATTTCTAGACAAATTTTTACAAAAGTTTTCAATTTGGTTTTTTTTTGTGACAGGTAATTTTTCTTACTGAAATATGAGGTCTGTCCGCAAAGGACCTGGCCATTGTTAATATAATGAAAACAGTTTGCATGACATCACTGTAACCTGGCAGCCAAAGAACGTGGACTGAAATGAATAAGTGCACAATGACCAATTCGCTGTACTGATCAGCAGGGTGCGGGATGCCATCGAGTGAGCATATGTACTGGGGTATTGCATTCAAAATGGCTGAGAGAGCAGAGCAGAGAATCTACATCAAATTTCGCGTTAAGCCTGAAGCATTCTTCCACGGAAACATTTCGAATGATTCAGAAGGCTTTCAGAGACGATGGGTAGAGTGCAGCATAAAAAAAAAGTATGTCAAAAAGGATTCAAAGTAGAATGTAGTGCAACAAGCAGAACACCTGAGAATGTTGAAGATGTGCGGGCTGCAATCAACGATCAAAGATCAATCAAAGATCATCGACTGGCGGTGAAAGACCTAGGAGCTCTAGCTCTAGATCTAGGAAGTCCAAACACTGCTGTGGCTGAGATTTTGAAAGCATGAAATGTTTCAGTGGGAGAAGTGTGTAAGGTCCCAATGTGCCTACTTTGAAGGGGAGTGAGACATCACTGTCCTATGTTATTATAATATTATTACCATATTACATCTATCTTTCTGAAAATAGACTAAGAAAGTTTTGCTTAAAAGTTTAGTAAAATGAGTTTAGTATCTTATTGTTACTAAATAAGTTATCTTATTTTAAGAAGCACTGTTACTACAATTTTGCTTAAACTTTGGTAAAAATGTGTCTAGAAATGAGCTTAATCTTAATTTAAATCTTAACATAAAAAAGTACAGCTAACTTGAACATTAGCCAAGGTATTTTCCCTTTCTAAGATGTCATATTTTGCATAGTTTTTAGTAGTTCAGAGATAATATTTACAAAAGCAATACATGTACTATTGGTTTTAAAAGTAGTATCAACAATAAGGCAAGCTACAGCAGCAAGCAGGTATTTGTTTTTGTGACCTGGTGTCAGAAGCTAGTGTTTGTGTGTGTTTATGTGAGTGTGTGTATATGAATGAGAGACAGAGACCTTGCTAAGTAAGCGGTCACTGACGCTGCGGGCGAGCTGTTGGGTCTCTGTGATCTGATCAGCCACTCGCTTTTGTTCATTCAGCTTCTCAGCCAGAGTCTCCAGCTCGGTCAGTGCCAACTGCAAGGGCAGGCGATCCACGTGTCCTTTAGGAGTGTTCTTCAGCATGTCCTGCAAGAGAAAGAGAATGTTAACCCATTATTTTGCTACAATGTGTCTGTAAACACACACACAGACACACATGTACAGGGGTTGGACAATGAAACTGAAACGCCTGGTTATAGACCACAATAATTCATTAGTATGGTGTAGGGCCTCCTTTAGCAGCCAATACAGCATAAATTCGTCTTGGGAATGACAAATACTGTACAAGTCCTGCACAGTGGCCAGAGGGATTTTGAGCCATTCTTCTTGCAGAATATTGGCCCGGTACAACCCGGTGATGTTGGTGGAGGAAAACGTTTCCTGACTCGCTCCTCCAAAACACCCCACAGTGGCTCAAATATTTAGATCTGGTGACTGTGCAGGCCATGGGAGATGTTCAATTTCACTTTCATGTTCGTCAAACCACTCTGTCACCGTCTTGCTGTGTGTATTGCTGCATTATCATCCTTATACACGGCAACGGCATTCCTCAGCGCAAGAGAGAGAAAAACTGTTGGCTCAGTTGTGATCATGTGACGCTCGAAGTCAAAACAAGAAGCACATGCATGATACTCGGTATGCGTAAGCATTATATATTTATATTATATTATTATATATACCTTGTTGAAAAAATAATTTGATAAAACATTATGGTTCAGATTACTATTGTTTAATTAAATTAATACAGGTTTTGTCCTTATTGTTAAAAATGTACAATATTGTACAAAAGTCTTACTGTACGTACCCTGTTTTTCTTTTTTACAAATGTTGTTATAAATGTATATTGTGTGGCGTATTATTAGCAAGCAGCCCTTATGTTAAAAAAAAAAAAAAAAAAAAAAAAGAAAAAAGAAAGAAAAGTCCAAACATTAGTAAACAGCATATTATGTAAACGATCACTTTTCACACCAAAAAAAGCTTCTGGGTTTAGTTGCATGAAAAAAGAAGCAGGTGTGACAAGTCCTAAGAAGGACTGTGACTGGTTCTGCATGATGTTCAGTATTTTTTTTTTTTTTTACATATTTTAAGCAAACAGTCATGCCTGAAATGCCCTTTAAAATATAAATGGAACCTTGCTATGATCTTGCTTACCCTAACCTTGACCTTGCTTGTAACAAAAAATCAAATAAAAAAATTTAAGCACTCATTTGTGAATTATTGGTATAACAAATCTCATTGTGAGATATTGCTAAATCTCAAACAGGATGACGGGCAGGTATAATTATCCTGTAGCTATAGTTGCTATAGTTGCTGTAGTTTAAGAGAAATGACAGTGTTGTTACAGGAAAATAATCTACTTCAAAATGTTAACTGCTGAATAAATACTATATATGTATTGATTCTGGAACAGCTTTTAAAAATATCAGGACTCACAGTACTATAAAAAATAAACACTCGAACATTAAATTAGTGTCGCTCAGTTCGTCTGATCTACTTCATTTTATGGCTCGTAAGCGTGCATCCAGCCATTCATGAGTTATGAAGGGCTTACTCTGATAATCGTATAATAGCAACTGATGAGATGCACATTGATTTGTAACCTCTCTCACCTGGACTTTTTTGGTAATTTGTGTAACATTTGCTGAACATATGGACTGAAGCCCTATGGGAGAAGCTCGGGTGCCTGGTGTGAGGAGAGCAGCATATTGTGCACCCACTGGGACTCATTATCAAAAAGCTGTGCCATTGGAGCTGTGATCATCGCAAAAAGTCGAAAAGTGCAAGTGTGTGTATGTGTTGAGAGGTTAAAAAAAAATGAAATACCAACATTCATTCGGCAGTACTAATGTCTATAAGTGTTCAGATTGCTTGTTAATTAAATAATCAAATTAAATTATACTAAAAATCTATGGTACTGTATGGCCATCACATATATATATTAGACACATGTACTGTAAGTGTATGTAATATTCCATTATCTAATCATCCTACCATTTTTTTTATTGGTATGACCCATAAACAAGGTTAGTAATGCATGCAAGAATCTGCAATGCAATGCATCTGTAATGCAAAAAAAGTCTGGACAATAAATTCAATTGTTGTACAGTAAATCAACTACAAACTGCATTTATCTCTTAACTAAAATCTCTTAACTAAAAGCTCCATTTATATTCTAAAAGCAATGACATTTACGTGCAGTTTTATCTGTACGTTTTGTTGTTGCTGAGCTCTATAGTAAAAATAAATAAATAAATAAATAAATAMATAAATAATCTGGCTCCGGTAATCGCGAGTTCGATTCTCATTTGATACTACAGGCATCTGTAGCAGGGAGTCTAGAGATTGGTCATGCTCTCTCAGGAGGGAGCAATGACGTACTAGCACATTCACATCAATCATAATGTCCTTAGCCAATCATAAGCATCTGTGAGGTCACGCATGCAGAAGGGTAGGATAAGGTAGCGCTATCCTTAAAGTAAAGCCTTTATTTTGTCACATATACATTACAGCACAGTGAAATTCCTTCTTCGCATATCCCAGTGTAACTGGGGTCAGAGCGCAGGGTCAGCCATGGTACAGCGCCCCTGGAGCAGTTAGGGTTAAGGGCCTTGCTCAAGGGCCCAACAATGGCAACCTGGCTGAGCTGGGAATTGAACCGCCGATCTTCCGATCAGTAACTCAGTGCCTTAGTCCTCTGAGCCACCACTGCCTCTTGGCTCCTAGTGTGTAACTGCATTCAGAACATTGCGTGAACAGCAGTTCGAACCACACAGAAGGAACCACACAAGATAGTCTTTGTCGTCCCCAGGAGGCGTCAACTTGATGGGAGACTGCCCTAACAGAGAAATGAGTGGGAATTGGCCAAGTTTAAAATTGGGGGGAAATTCCAGAGGAATAGGAAACTCTGGCTCTAAAAAAGACTACAAGATTACATTTTTTTGTCAGTTTAAAACATCCCATAATGGTATTTGAGCTGGATCATTAACGTATACATTTAGTAACAATATAGTATGTTAATGATCCAGCTGAAAAATATAATGCGTTTTTTCACTCCTCCAAATGCACCATTCCCAAGCTAATCCAGAGTCAGGGAGGGGATCTACTTATATGAGGTAACAACAGGGGCTACAACGAATTGGCTTGTTTAAGCCCTGGTCAATACAAAAATGGAAAAAAGACATGAAGCAGGGAATGGTTTTTTTTTTCTATTATTGACTAAAAAGTACATTTTGCATAATAGGTCCCCTAAAAGCTGCAGACACCACATTTTCTAAAGGACATTTAAATCCTTCAAGTTGATAGTTATGTAGATGGATTATACTGTATACAGTATTATGCCTAAACCATAAGTCCTTGTAGAACACTCCATTCTAAACCTGCTGACATATCGATTTGGTTCCAACTCTGCTGCTGTAACAGCTTCCACTCTTCTGGGCTTTTGACCACATTTTCAAGTATAGCTGGGGGGATTTGCCTGTTCAACCACAAGAGCATTAGTGGGGTCAGGCTCTGATGTTGGGCCTGGAGTTCAGTCAATGTTCCAATTCATCCCAACAGCTTAGAAATCAAGACTTCAATCCCACTGTAGGCCCTTGGCAAACCACATCTTGACAGATCTTGCTTTTATGAGCAGGGACACTGACATGCTGGAACAGGTTCTTGTTCCGGGGAACAGAAATATTAATGCTTTCTCATACAAAGACWTCATAGACTAGTATGTGCTTCCAAGTTGGCTTCAAAAAGACTCGCATGTGGGTGTGACTGTCAGGCGTCCACATAATTTTTAATGTGCGGTGTATATGAAAGATATTGAATGAGTAAGAAAAAACATGAGAGAAGCACATTTTTTTTTTGCCGATTCCAGACATTTTCAAAGTCAAAAAGCCTTTTGTGTTCAGTTCCGGTTAATGTGTGATTAAACACACCCGTGCTGGAGGGAAGATTTTCCTTATTCACTTTCAAACGTTATCTTTCAAATATTCATGGCTAATCGATGCCTACTGAGGTATGAAATGAAGTTCCTTGGCTCGAGAACACATACAGACTCGGATCCCAGTTCCCAAAGGACAAAAGAAAAAAAAAAGGGAAAAAAAAGGCAAAAGCAAGTCCGGTGCTGACAGAAAACGCAGCAACACTGACATTTCGCCGTCATCAGAGACCTCACTGTTGAGTAGGTCACCGTGATATTTCTGATGTCGATCCACTTTTCTCTGTGACATTTGGTGTGTGTGGTGTGCGTATATTTATGCAGAAAGAGAAAGAGGCGCATCTCTGGTGAGGACGCTGTGAGATTGCTTATAAATTGTTGATTCGTGCAGTTTGTATGGGCCAATTCCTGAGGGAAGAAACAAGGCATAGAGAGATGGAGAGGCAGAGACAGAAGGGTACGGAGATGAGAAAGACTCAAACTTGGTTCATGTTACACCAAGGGATCAATTGCTGCGAGGTCCTCGTCGTTAACTTATAACCATCCTGAAGTTACTTAGCACTGCATGTGCACTAGTTAGTGACGTTGCTTGTACTTTGTTTCTTCTGGGCATGCCTTGAAGTTGTAACATGTGAAAAGTGTTTATAATCAACTGTAAAATTCATATACTGTATGTGTTTGCCACGAGCTGTGTTAGATGTTCATACACAGTTATTATCATACACATGTTAATAATATATTTTCAAATATCTGATATGAATCCACCTTTAATGCAAATCATATAATAAAACAATGGCTTAATGTCAACTTCCCATGATGGAAAAGGGATTCTACAAATGTAATTCCTGACCTTCAGTCATGCTGAACTACACTGTGGATGCTAAACTAAAAACATGCACTGGCTTCAGTTTGCATTTTAGACTATTAGGTACAATTGCCCCTAAATTGCATTTTCATTACCACAAAATATGCAAGGCGTGTGTGCTGTTTTGCCCGTAAAGAGATTGTAGAAATTCGGCTTGCAAATCAGTTTCTCTGTTGGTTTGTGCACACACATGTAGCAAAGAGTCATGCCTGATTATATAAATTATAATTATACAATAATACAATACAATAATTATTTATAATTTATAATAGAAATGGCTACATAAATTGCACCATACTGTATATGAGCAACTGCTAACGAGTTTCTTGTCAGTAATATCTTGCACAAAAAAAAATTACAGAAATCTTTTAATATGTTGTTGGGAAAAATTAAGTTTTATTTCTTCACTCATAGATGAACAGTTATTCCAGTAATGGTATTAAATATCTATACAGTATACGATATATACACAAATGCATACTGTACACACAAGGGATATTCAAGTCAAACTGGGACTTTTGATTGTTCCAAAGAATAACAGAACACACTTATGAGAGTAAAAACTTTTTTTCTCTATACACTCCCTTGCTACACTAACGCACTTATCCCTGCATTTCAATAGTGCTTGGATACCATCAAGGTAAAATCTTTTCTCAGTATACTGGACCCGTGATCAGCCTGCCTGCTTCATGCCTGAAACCCTGGCTTCCCAGAAACTCGTTTAATGGCCCAAGCATGTAGAAATGACTAGGAGAGAGGTCAGGACTATATAGGAGATGTGGAAATAACTCCCAGCAGAGCTCCTGTAACATGCAAGTGGGGTTGGTGAATAATTGTGTGGACAGTTCACACAGACCCATGTGTCTCTTCTGCAATCTGACGTTATCTGCAATTTTCAAGGATCAGCCATTCGGCTCGCTGAATGTTCACGAGAACATCTGCAGTGAGCTCCAAGCCATCTCGACCGGGATCAAAATTCACGGATGTACGGCTTTCTTCAACCTGCGGAGTCTTATCACCAGAGTGTTTGTGTAAATGTCAATCGTTTTTTTATGCCTTCATTCTCCAGAAATTTCATCATAAATCTGTTTGAAGTGAACATCCTTTGTATATTTCAAGTAATACAAGTACACTACAGTAAAGTGTGATAAAGTGCGAATAGCCATATAATGTCAGAAAGGTACAAACCTAATGAGACACAATGACAAAACTGTTTTTTAAAGCTGATAACAACAATGTTATTAAGGTTATTATGACACTGTTGATGTTGGAGGAAATTTGCTAAAGAAAATGTGTTCCACTGTTTCAGTCTTTGTCCCATTTTAATGCTGCTAGACTATAGTATGACTGTAATTAATAATGCATTAAATTATAAAATGTAATCAGACAAATTACAATTTTACAAGAACATACTGTATACAGTATATTAGTGGAGATAGTAAAATGTGATTCCTGAGTAAGGTTTTTGTACTGTATATACTTTATCATCAGATGTTTACAGTTCCCTAATACAAGGTTTAATGACCTAGGATGAGAATGAGGAGAAGGAGGATGATGTTAAATGGAAAGATGTTGTTATATTTTACAGCCACTGACCTGTAAGAGGAGGATGAACTGTGGAAAACGTTGAATTGGCTTCACCATCAAACCGTACAGAGTGATCCGGTCAACACTAGATGACTGCTTTTTCTACAAACATACAGTACATAAACAATTTTTTAAAATATTTCCCATACATATATTTTTTTTAATAGGGCAAATACTGTAACGAAACAGCAGCTATATTTTGCGTCCAAGTGCTACAAAAAGCACCTTCTGTAAATTAAATATCTGCCCTTCAGTTGGCATTTTAAACCTTTTCAAATCACACTAGTTACACTTCATTCTCAATTTGCACCCAAGTTCACATTGTATTTAACAGAAGTATATAAAAAAAACTATAAAATATGCAAGAAGTCTTAATTAATTAATGTAAAAGACAACAGCCTCTTTCACATCTTACTCTCGTTAACATTGATCCACTTTAAAAAAAAAAAAAAGAAGAGAAAAAAAGAAAAAGCTTTTTTTTTTTTTCTCCTTAGTGGGATTTAATAAGTTTGCACAAGTTACAAACAAAACAAATAGAGAAAACTAAGAGAGATTCACATTTCACAAAAACAGCATCGTCATCTCCATACAGACCAGAAAGATTTGGGCTGTCCAGCAGGAACATTAATATTTGTTTTTTGTGACTTTTTAGTATTTTAACTCCCACTACAGTATAGACTGTGTGTATTTTTTGACTCGTGTGTAACAAGACATCTGCTTTGTCATTTCTACTCTGCAGACTGAGTATATACAAGTGTGTATATTAATTTTAATTGTTGTATATTTGCATTTACAGTACTAATTTCTTCAGAAATGTACTAAACCCAAAGGCAAAAATGCAAACACTACTATCTCACCCTGCCTGAATGAAGAAAATGCTTAAAAAAAAAATTTAATAGCCCCCAATTGTAAATCCTACYGTATATTTAACTAAACCCTACAGTATGACTGCTTGTAATTTTATATCGATGTGTATACGGTAGCTACAATTTATCCTTTATCATCTTTTAAAAATTGCCAAGCAAGTTTTCAAATATGAGGAATTGGTAAATTCTGACTGAGGTAGTGCAAAATGTTTAGCCAAGCTGTGTTGGTGTAGGTGCGCCAGAATGATCGCAGAGGAATTTTTATATCTCAGTCCGTTAGGGTCTTGGGCTTAGGTCATTAGTGCAGCTGCAGTTGGGAAGACTCTGTTCTTGTTTCGAGTAGTTTGGTCCGGATAAACCACAGCCTCTTACCAGTTTGGAGTTTTTCAAAAAGTTTGTCTCTATAATGAGGGGTGGTCACAATCTTTCCTGCTCGCTTTAGGGTCCTGGAGTCATACAGGTCATGGAGCGATGGCAGACTGCAGCCAATCTCTGTCTCAGCAGAGCCACTGATACACGACAGTCTATTCTTGTCCTCTGCGGTAGAGGCAGTATGCAGAATAATGATGGAGCAGGTCACAATTGACTCATAGTGGAACAGAAATTAACCTTCATTAACATCCAACATTGATTTTTTTTCCCCACAGCTACAATCCTTTGGTAGAAATATTCTCGGTGGTTCTCAGTTTCAGCTGTTTTTTTTTTCACGTTGGTGGCATCCATCTGCTTTTCCCTTTAAATCAATCCCTAACGCTCTTGCAGATGGACATGTTTGCTCTGCTCTGGTTTTTATCACCAGTGTTAATTGGCATGATGTTCTGCAGCAAACTGCACTTTATTCCGTGCTGCCATTGTGTGGAACGTGTGTGCCATAGGGGATTTGGCTATTAGTACTAGATTAGATACTTTAGTGTACCTGGCAATTCCGTGCATTCTGCCATTATGTTAAAGCAGGAACTTAGCCCACAAGAGAAGAAACCACATCATGTTTATATATTGGCGAGCACAGGCCGTATGCCATTGAATCACTTTGTCTGTGTTGATTTAGTGCATTTGGGTGGGTGGAGGGGGGTTGAATAAACCAAACTGTATATCTGAAAAATATTGGACCAAATATTACTGAAAGCCAGCTTTCTTTGCATGTGTATTGATGTGTTTGATTAGAAAAAAAATGCATTACGTGATACTCTATTGTTCTGTTCTAATGCACAAATCTGTTCAGGCTCATGTTGGAAATGCAACAAAACTGCATCAGATGTATGATTCAAACATATATTCCTGGAATAATTGGAAGAACTAAATTCATTATCCAAATGTTTTTTTTTTCTTGTGCCTAGCAGCAATTCTAATTATAAAGACTTTAACTTTTTGTTCTACATGCAGGCCACTCATTTTATGTACCTAGTGCTGGGAGGCAAGGAGGCTTTCCCAGGACAGGGTTAAAATCCATCACAGGGCACACAAGCGTGCACTCACTTATTCACACACAACAAGCAATTAGGACTGTGGGGGGAACCGGAGGAACCTGAGGAAACCTACCAAGCACAGGGAGAACAAGCAAMCTCCAGACACTTAAACCCAAGGCAGAAATTAAACCAACCCAGGAGGATGCTAACCACTAGGCCACCTACATGCAGAGCATAAGACTTTAAATAAGAAAAGAACTTATCGTAATTGTTTGAGATTTCCTTGTCCATTAAAATTGTATACAAACAGCTGGCCAATGAGGACATAATCCTGCACCACCCACTCCCAAAGCAGCTGACCAATAAGGAAGCAGTCCTGGAGAATGCGCTGAGATTTCTGTCAGAACTACAAACGAAAAATTGAGGGAACCTGAAAATGACTCATAAGTTAAACAAAAGAGGAGAATACTATAGCTAACTGAATAATTTTGTGGCTAGTTATTTCTATTCACTTTTATTTTGTTAAATTCTTTTTGCTTTGTGTTCAATATTTTGACACATCTGATCACATAACATTAAAGACATAATACTTTATTTCTAACTTACTAGGGATGCGCACATGACGCATATTATATTTAAACTGTGATATCAATCTATTAAATGGATCACTTCGCACTCCAGGCTAACAGGAAATAATTGGGCAAATGATTAACTCATTAATTAAATGTGTGCCGATATTTGTTTATCCCCTAAAAATATATTCTTTAATAAGCAAATACTTAAATTATTTACAAATTCTAAATAAATGTTCAAAATATCAGAAAACTCTTCAGGGATTTTACAAGTATGAAATATTAAAATGTCCAAGAGACGGATTAAGAAATGGAATGTAATTCTGTATGGGTTAACCTACAGATTAATCTAGGTTGTGCATCTGAAACTGAAAGTTAGCAATGAAAATGTTCAATTCCTTTTCACCAGTAGATTTTGAAACACACCATCAATAAACAATAATATTAACTAGAGTCCACAGGTTTAAACACATTTCATTTTCAAATATGTAGGATTAACACTGCAAATTTTACCCACTGCAACTATGCCGTGTTTGGTGGCCTAGAGCACTGACCTCCAACGGCTGCACTTTGGACTGGTACTGGGCCTTGGTCCATTTGTTATTGGCCCACAGCAGGGTTTTCTGTTTTAAGCTCATTCCTGCTGCCACAAAACCATTAGACTACCATGAGGTAAAGGGGAAATGTCAATCTTTTTTGTGTGTTTTTGGGAAGGACAAGCTGCACAAGCATGATGTTTAACGCTAGCTTGCTGTAACAGTAGAGTGACAGCTTGTGTACAGAGATGGGATAAATGTGTCCTAGAAAGCATTTGACTGGCATAAATTGGACGAGTACAGTGTGGATTTTAAAAAATGAATGCTGTATATGCACAAGGGATGTTGAAGTCAAACTGGGACTTGAATAACAGATTTACAGAACACAATTATGTAAGTAAAAACTCTGTTTATTTCTATATGTAATCCCCTGCTATGCTAATGTAATTTTCCCAGTGCTTTACTATGGCTTGGATACAATCAAGTTTGAAAGATTTCTCACTACAGCCATCGCCAAAAGTTTTGAGAATTACACAAATATAAATTTTTTAAAAGTCTGCTGCATCAGTGTTTTTGGATATTTTTCTCAGATATTACTATGGTATACTGAAGTGTAATTTCAAGTATTTCAGAAGTATCAAAGGCTTTTATTGATAATTACATTAAGTAATTACATTAAGTAATTACATTAAGTGTAATTATCTCGGGGAACAAAACATTGAAATTTTGGGTCCATGGCCAGGAAACTCCTCAGACCTTAATCCCATTAAAAACTTGAGGACAACCTACAAGTGGCAGGTGGACAAACAAAAGCCCACAAATTCTGACAAACCCCAAGCATTAATTATGCAAGAATGGGCTGCCATCAGTCAGGATGTGGCCCAGAAGTTGATTGACAGCATGCTGGAACGAATTGCAGCGATCATGAAAAAGAAGGGACAACGCTGCAAATACTGACTCTGCAGAAACTTGTTAATAAAAACCATAGACACTTATCAAATGCTTGTAATTATACTTCAGTATACCATAGTAACATCTGACAAAAATATCTAAAAACACTGAAGCAGCGGACTTTGACATTCTCAAAGATTTTGTCCGTGGCTGAGAGGCAAGGAGGCTTTCCCAGGAAGGGGTGAAAATCCATCACAGGGCATTTCTGGAGCTGGTGCCATGATCGGACTGCTTGCTTCAAGCCTGAAACACAGTAACTCCTTTAATTTCCCGAAAGGGTCGTCATTCATAGATGTACGACCGTCTTTATAATGTTTGCACTATTAACATTTTTTACTGCTGCTTAAAATCTCATCACCATACTGTGCTCAAAGTCTCCCATAAATGTCAACCGATTTTCTATTTCATTCATTCATGTTTCATTACAAGGACTATTTTGACTTGTACACCCCTCATAATGTCAGTAGAACACAAATGCATGGATTCATCTGCATTGTACTTACCTTGAGGAACTCCAGGAAGGCAGGTTTGGATAAGCAGGCTTTCTTGATGAGGGCCATGGCATTGGTGAAGTTATTGACGTAATCGCTGTAAACATCCAGCACCATGGACTTGGAGAACTGCGGAAGCAGTGAGAACCAGCAAAAAGTGACAAAAGAAATGGATAACAATCATCTTTCTTTGAATTAATCAAATTTACCCAAGTCTACCATTCACAGCGCTTAAGCACTGTTGAATATTTTAGCTACAACATTTCACTCCTTTTGACTTGGCAAAGGAAAACTGCTGAAAACTTGGTGCTTTTTCCAAAACCTTGCGTGATTGCAGGGCTGAGAGATAGGGAAATTAATGGTAATTTTCCTAAAGGTACTTACAGAGCTGATCTGTTTGCTACCTTGTAATCCAAACACCCATTACAGGTGGTCCTATTGAGCACTAGCAAAAAAAATTATAATAAAAAGCAAAAAAATTATAATCAAAAGCGGTCATTGATTCATTGGTTCAGCTTTTATTAAAAACCAAACGGTGGTTCAGATGCACATAGAAGCAAAACTTGCAGAGGTATACATAGGTCATAATCTGCTGTATATGGGTGTGTGTGTTTTTTTTTTCTTTCAAATTTGTATTTCAATAGGGAATTGTTACATAATTTTAGCTTGAGGGGGGGGGGGGGAAGAAAATTCCCTTTAGCTCTTCATGCTTAGGGGCTTCTGTGTAAATCCGAAGAACATCAATGAGGCCAAGTGGGCTCTTTTTAACCGGTGAATAATGAGCAGGCTCTGAAGATGCTTTCTGCATCGAGGGTCATAGCTGTACACTCATTCATTAGGCCATTAGCCTTCCTGCAGTGTCGCGATGCTAACGCATCTCTCATCACCCTGTGATAAAGAACACCGTCATTGCTCGCAGTAATTGCTTCATCATTTGAAACGGGTCAATGTGATATAGTGATATAACCTACTCGCTAATGCTTTACTCTCAGTTAAAGCTTTTCTCTCATTTTTCTCTATTGTCCAGAGGTTTTTTTCCCCCTGAAGAAAAAAGAAAGATGAAGATATTTTATATGACAGTACACGCATTCATTTCACCTAAATGCATTTTCAGAAAATGAGAACTGCTAAACATTTGTCACTTGAATCAGACTTTTACAACAACACTTGAATACTCCCGACCTAGATGTTAAATTCAACCAATTAAGGGTATAAGTATTAGCCCATTGAACAACTGCTTTTTCAGCAGCTTTTCTTTGAATTCATTCTTTCTTTTCATACCCTTAGTGAGTTAGGTGAATGTGCAATAAAGCAGTCGGTGTCCAGCCTTTTGTGTTTAAATTTGGGGAAATTAACTTCATTAGGAATTATTGTAAGTGGCACAGTGGTTGATGCTGCTGCATCATGGCTCCAGGGTCGTGGCTTTGAACCCAAGTTGTGTGAAAAGTTTTGCATGTTCTCATCATGTTCTTGTGGGCATCCTCTGTGTTCTCCAGATTTCAGTCACTGTCCAAATGCATGCCAATAGGGAAACTGACTATGCACAACTCAGGAACCCTAATATTGGATAAGCATTGTAATGAAGTTGCAAAGATGTTGCAATGACCTTGTTTTAAAAAGATGAATGAACGTTGAATGAATGACCCAAACACAACATTGCAAATACAACCCTAAAACAACAAAATGTGTTTATTTGGAGAATTTGTGGCAAGTAAGATCCATTTGCAAATCACATCAATGGTCTCCCTTAAGTTCCTAACATTTTACATTTCTATTTTAAGCATCCGAGAATAGGAAAGTGGGCAAAAATTCTCAAATTGATAAAATTTCTACTTTTAGGAGTAGGAGAAACAGTAATTTATTGACATTCTTAAAATAGGAAATCACTCCAGTTGCCACCAATATTGATAAAAGCCCTGGAGGTGTCCTAACTGGTTAGGAGCGAGAAAATTCCAGACAGGCAGGGACAGGGACGGGGGAAAACGTTTTGGTGACATTGAATGACACAGAGCTCATTATAAGATCTGTTTGGACAAAATTTTATACTTTTGTGACAGATGTTGTGCGGTATGCAACCGGTCCTCAACAAATATTTTGTATGCTGTCTCTGTAGAAACTAAGGCGATTGCTATTTTATATGTTTTTTAGTAACAGCAAAGATGCAGCTTTGCAACAGTGATGATTTGGGTTTGTCACAGGCGACAATGTCGGCAATAATAAATCAAACTTTGCTTTTACAGCACAACAGATCATGAGGAGATTCATACATTTCCCCAGCACGCAGCATGAAATCTTGCACATCGCTGGTTTCCCTGGAGTTGCTGGCGTCATCCATGGCACACACACTAAAATAATCGCCCCAAGCACCAACGAGGAGGCTTATGTGAACGGAAAACATCATCATAGCATCAACATTCAAGTGGCTTTGGATGCAACATGATTTATCAGTCAGACAGTGTACAACTCCTTTTTGAGATTCTCTGTTATAATCTGCAATTTCATTCCAGCACTTCATTAACACGCTCCTCAGGGGTACGTGCGGTAACCTGACAGGTGGTGTTGATGGTTTCACAAATTGCGTCCGCTCACTTTATATCTTTAGAGGTAAGAGTAGGGCTGAGTTTTCCATTAATTATTTCTGTACTTTTTACTACCTCCTCCACAAGCAAAACGCGCTCACCTCCTSTCCAGTTTGCCTTTCTTTACGGAGTCATTTTAATCAGATTGCGAAAGTTCTACACTGCTCTATTATAGGAGCAGTCTGATTAGCATAAYGTCATGCAGCYGAGTCACRCATTTATAAGTTTTGTCTATGTGCATAAAGCTTTCACAAAATTAGCACGGATTTTAACAGTTTAAAACTACTAATAACTGTTATAAAATTTACGTCACACGCTTTCCTAGAAGCAGTCCTACTCCTCACTGAAAGTAAGGGTAGGAAGCTTTATTAAATAACCTTTATGTCCTACTAAATTCATTTTCAGCTTAATTCCTAGGAGTTATCCTGAGAAGATTTGTAAATAYGGGCCCAGATCAGATATTGGAACAGACAAGGCCGGTTCCCAGGGAGTGCATCTCRTGTCACGCATCTCTGAGTGTTGTAATGTTAACTCTATGTTTGATTTTCTTTCAGAAATATTACAGATATTACCATGAGGTGCACCTTGGCTCCCAAATTACTCCTRAGTGCAATATGTCTGCACAGAGTCCAAACAGCATCATGTCTGCTTTCACAGAACACATCTTACACATTATGTGCGTTTTTTCCCTTTTGACTGCTATCCAACTTAGTATTTGAGTAAATTGCTGTTGTCCGGTATTTTTAGCATTATTAGCACAGACAGCATGTTCCGTTGTGGTCTAGTATTAAGCAAGCAATATTATCACCACAGCAGCCAAAGTTTGAGTTCAGCTCAGGCCAGTTTGGTATTAATGTTGTTTTTCGAASTACCTTTTGCACTGTGTTAGAGACATTAGTTTAACATGATCCTACATTACATGCATGCAGTCAAAGTTGCTTCAACATAATTTCATCAAAGTCATTCTAACTTTCAAAAACCTGCAATATTAAAAATTATAGTCACCACAACGTTTGACGACTAAAACTTTGAAAATGTATGTCCAAATGTCCAAAAAGGGTTGGTGGGGGTGGTTGTGATTCTCCCTCTAGGCACTAAGACAGTTTTACCCAGATCCACCATTAGCTCTTTGCTAGCATCGGTTTAGAGCTGGTTCGGTAGGGAACCCAACAACTGGCTTTGTTTTTYCATGGGCTAGAGAGAGTCATGTCACTGTATACGGCTGTGAACGTCACTACTTTCTCAGCCATGCTAGCACTAGCAGTAATGCTAGCAGCAAAAAAATTATAAATAATTAAACAGCACAACAACAATGGCAAACTTCAACATGGCTTCGTGAAAAGTTCACCTGGTTTTGCAAGTCTACTTTGGGATCAAACCATCGTTACTAGAAAGTATTTAAGCTGCCCATTGCATATTGAGTTTATTTTTTAAAGATGGCGGTCCCAGGCTTTTATTTGGACATGATAATCCCACCCCCTAGCCCCTGACTTTTTTTTTGTTCACTGGGGSGTGTTTTTTTTCTAGCCGAGCAAAATGTTGGTGCCACCATAGAACCAAATTTTCTGTCTGAAGGACGGTGCTTTAGTTATTGGTTCTTTAACGGGTTCTAAATTGGGCACTGTTGGTACATGATCCTGACAAAAATAATGCAGCTAATAGAGATGGTAGACAAATTTAAGGAATAGTAACTGTATATTTGTGAGGTATACTTTTTGGAGGTTAGCATTCATACCACATCAGCTTAGTCCTCTAGCTGTGGTTGGTTACCATTAAATAATTACACCACAAGTGCAGGTAGATATGATTCAAAAGTCTTAGGTTTAGGATTTTAAATAGGAAGCTAAACTAAAGAGTCACAACACAATTGACATTTAACCGCACTGTGAAATTTTTGGCAGGGAAAGAAAAGCACATTTTCTCTCACCGAGGCAACRAAGAGGTCACCAATCTTCTCGCTAGAGTCCCACTCTGCCACACGGGAAGCCAAAGCAATCTGGAACATGCAGTGGCATTGAGTGATCTCCCGCACACGGAAGAAAATGGGCCTGATCTTCCTCGGGCTCAGGATGCGAGGCTCAGCCTCCAACAATGGCCTTTGGTACTCCTGTAGAAGGATAGGACTCTTTTTTCAGTGAGCTGTCATTTTAAAAAGTGATCTTACCAAAATGGTTCATTTTACSATGAAAGGAAAAAGTTGGGATAAGAAAGCGGGATGCATTTGAATAGAACGGGGATTTGATCGCACATATAATCAATTCATTTTTTTTTAAATACAGCATGAAATCATACTTTTGAAATGGCTCATATCTGATTCAAGGAGAAACCTGATAGTCCTCATCAAGCCTTAGGTAATTTTCTATAATCACATTTTATTGCATCTTTATTGCCATCAGGGTTTTTTATATAAARCATTTTTTAGTTTCAAATTAGACAAGCTTGTATTTATGTTAGCAATTCTGTACTCAATACATCCTGCATTTTTTAGCACTCTAATCAAAATCAATAGGAAAAATTAGCCTGTTTTCTAGTTACAGCCTTGGCGAGACTTCTATCCATTTAGAACACACACACACACGCAAACAAACACACACGCAAACAAACACACACACACAAATGTTCATGAATAAACAGTGAAGTCTAGTCATTAAAAGCTAAGATACTGAGGAAACAATAGATTTTTCATGACCACTTTCTTTCCTCCCCCACATTCACCACTGCTAATGAATTATCGACAAGGACAAATTAAGGCTGAGGATAAGCCAACGGGACTCTGCTTCTCTAACAAGCCCTACAGCGRSAMYYCSGG